>CATIWR010348734.1:0-11749 GCA_949677035.1 Omphalea diandra
ATTAGTGATGATCAATCTAATTTGTCAAGATCAGAAGAGGTTTTAAACTTAGGATTGATTATCCTAGTTCAACAAATGCATATGTTCATGTGGGTTTCATATCATTTATGCAATGAATATATTCATGTGATAATGTGAATGAATGTGGATAAGGATGTTACATGTTTATAATCTATCCTTAGTCAAAGAGGGTTATATAGACTAAATGTGGTCTATATAGACCATAAGAGGTCTATATAGCCTACCTAGACTGGGTTTTATAGAGAAGAAGAAGAAGAAAAAGAAAAGGGAAGAAGAAGAAGGGTTAGGGGGATGCTAAGATGCTTCTGACTTGTTACCTTGTCCTCATAGTCACTATGATTGATTAATTCCTCGAAAAATGCAAAGGTGTGAGTGCAAATTTTAAGTGACAAATGCCTTAGAAGTACCTTGGATCTCAATGTGAGTGATTTAGTTTTTAGTTTTATATGTATTAGGATGGTTTTAGTAGAAATTAAAGCAGAATAACTTTAGTTTCCAAGCCTCTCTGTCCTTTTCAAAATAGGAGGTACTTATAGAGGGAGAAGGGTTCACCAAGGCTAAAATAGCTCTAATTGCATTATATTCTCAACCCACAACAAACAAGAGCTAAGAACTCTCTAGAATTAGGGTTTCAAAGTCACCTGTACAACTAAGGTGTCGGTTGTACAACCAACTAGTTGGTTATATAGCCAAGGGGTTAATAAGGGCCAAGGTTTTAGAATCTTCCACTGATTAAGGTTTCAACCTTAGCAATACATCCATTTAAAGGATGGTAAGCAAATTTTTATCTTAGGCTTAGTTGGACTTTGGGTTTGGTTTAGGCTTGATCCAAAGTTTCCTTGGGCTTTGATCCCTTCCTTTGTAACTTTTCCCTTACATACTTAGGAGACAAATCTATTAGTTTTCATTAATTAGGCTTACATCATAGGGCCCAAAATCGTGTGCCCACAAGTTCCTTTCAATCTATGTTGTCAAGATCAAAAATGAGATTTGACTAAGGTTTGACCAACCTAGTCCAACAATAAGGTATATAAGTATTCAAATGCAATTATTCTATTTTTATCTGGAAAATAAACACTTGAGATATTATTTTTTCTACAAATGTAGTGAAATAAACTAAATTAAAAATTCAATGGCAAAAAGATAAAAGCAATTGAGAAAGAAAAGCTTATGCTAAAATACCTTGGAAACTTGATCTCATCAATGGAACATCATGAAATCATTAATCATTTAATGCTATGTTGGTTTAAGTGTTACAACTATTGATTGTCTCTACAATGATTAAGCCCTCTCCCTCAAGTAGTCACTTAACTTCATAATCATACTTCATAGCATCATTTCTTGATATGAACTAGAAATAAATCACTCATTTAGATTTAGTAATTTCTTAAATGATAGCAATAGGTTAAGTAGATATCTTTACCCATCGATTAACCTAAATTGAGTGAACTAGGTATATTTCAATTTATAATCTCTCGATCTATAAATAAAACACAAAACATATAATTAGTGACCAAGTAATCACAAGTATTAGGCTAAAAAATCATTCACTTGCAAAGGAATAAAATCCCAACATGATCATTAAAATCAAAAATCAATCAATCAATATTTGTGGCTACATCAAGGTCCTAGACCAAAATTTTGGCCTAATATACTTACAAAATAAGGAAAATCCAAAAGTAATAGCATCATCTTTAATAAAGGTAATAAGAATAAGAGTAGGAAAGATAAAATATCCATATAGGCTTAATGAATTTCTTTTTCTTTTTCTTCCTTGATTAAGTAATTTGTTGAACTCTTGCACTTAATATTGAGTGTAACACATTTCTCCTTGATTTCTTCCTTAAAAAAATGCCTCTTTTAAGTGTTTAAATATTTCTTATCTCCTATTTTTTGTCTATTTAGAAAACCCTAAGTGTTAGCTTTAAATACCCTTCAAAAGAGCTAAAACATAGCTCCCATTGCGTCTAAGTCTTAGCTTGCGACTTTTATCACAAGTGTGATGGCCAACGATCATTCTTGGTAGATTTAAATATCTAGCATGGTCTCTGAAGTTGCCATCTTTGCCTATTTTGATCTAATTTCACTTCAAAAATGCTAAAACACCTATAAAACATCCAAACATAGGAAACAATATAAATTAACTCAAAGGAACTTAATTTTAATGGAGATTTATATCAACTCAACCTTAAAACTCATTAAACAACTATGAACAAATTAAGCTTAACAGTTGCTTGATTGCTTCTTCAATGAATCAATGAATGCCCTAGCTTCCTTTATATAGAGTTCTCAATTGTAGTAAAAATTAGGAATCTTGTTGCAGTGAAATAAAAACCTTATATGAGTCAAATAGGAACCTTTCCAAAGTGAATTTCTACGTAAATTTTAGCCCTTTTAATGAAGCACTTGATAAGGCATAAAAATGCATATTTTAATTATGGTAATTTTTCCCTATAATGTGCTTAATTTCCATTCTTAATTGAATTTTGTATTTAAGAAATTTAAATTTGATATTTTAGGTGCATTAGGGATGAAAGTGGGAGATTAGACACTAATTTGCAAGATTCTTCAATTCTTGGGCAAAAAAAGGAAAAGTGTAGTTTACAGTAGAAAACTTGCTATGATAAGGCACGAGCACACTTGCCAATCTAAGGCTGTCGAATTTAGAAGAATAAGGAGCCTGTTTTCAGCCTAATTTTCATAGAATATCCTATCCTAGTAAGGAGATTTGGCTTAGGAAATTTACTCTAGATTTAGATATTCTTTTGATATTGTCCAAAACTAATTAGGAAACCAATTTCTCTATGGCTTTTATTTTTGAGAGAGATTGTTGTGCTACAAATATGAGTCTCTTTTATTGTATGGAGGAAGAGAAAAAACATGAAGAGCAAAGAGAGAAGGCAACCAACCTCAATTAGAGACATTCTTTTATTCTATTGCCTACCCATGAGTTTTTCTTTTCTTCTTTTTAGTTTTCTTTCTTTATTCATGAGCTAAGTTTCTTATAGTTAAGGCTATGGAAAGCCTCTATCATCATAATGGATTGATTTTTATTTTATTTAATCAAGATATTTTTATTTTCATATTATCCATGAATGATTGTGTATAATGCTATTAAGAGCTTGGTCACCTCTTGATTGTTGTGGTTAATGTGAATGAATTCAAAAAGGATTTTCCATAATTGACTAAATAATTCATGGTCTGAATTGAATGGTATATAGACATATATACACATTATTCAACTGATTTTATAGGTTTTTCATAGAGTTTAATATGTTTTCTATCTTAAGAACTCTATAGAGGGATCTAAGGGTTACTTGATAGAAGTATGATTAATATATCTCGAGAGGGAACATTAAGCAATTTTAGGAAAATCTCAGATTATGAAAATAATAAATTTTCTTGATTGAATTTAATAAATTGAAATCTATTGAAGTGGTTAGGTGAACCAATAGTCTTAGCTCATTAAATTTGATTATTGCAACTTTAATTATTTATTGCTTTCCTTTTATTTGCTTTTAGTTTTTAAATTTTCATAGTTTATTTATTTTGAATTTTTATAATTTAATTATTCTCTTAAATTTCATTGTCCAAATAATCATAGGTTTACTATAGTTTTAGTATTTATTTTGTTAAATCCTCATGAGAACAATATCTTTTTACTACCTGATAACTAGTGCACTTGCTAGGATTATTTAAATTTTAGTTGTCAAGTTTTTGGCACCGTTGTTTGGGATTTAGTTCTAAAATAATATTAGAACTTGTTAATCTTGGTTAATTTGGATTTTTCTATTTTTTTAATTTAGTGTTTAATTCTTGCTTAACAAGGGAAAAAGCAAAAGCAAAAGCAATTTGAAATTAGAATGGTAGATCTAACGAATGTCAATTAAACTCTTTCGAATTATGGTTGTCCAATGATAGATTTAGCTAATTCTAGCATTAGCGAGTCAACAATTTTGAAATCAAGCCAGCAACTATCCAAATGATTCAAACCAGTATCTAATTCAATGGGCTTCCAAGTAATGATCCTAATGCACACATTGTCAATTTCCTAAAGATTTGTGACACCTTTAAACATAATGGAGTTAGTAATGATGCTATTAGACTTAGACTTTTCCATTTTCATTATGAGATAAAGCTACTTAGACTTTTTCCTTTTTCATTGCATGATAAAACTAGGGATTGGCTTAATTCACTTGCTTCAGGTAATATCACTACATGGGCTTATGTGACTCAAAAATTTTTGGCTAAGTATTATTCTCCCTCTAAAATAGTTAAATTAATAAATGATATCACCACTTTTATTCAATTAGAGTGAGAGACTTTATATGAGGCTTGGGAGCGAAATGCTTAAGAAGTGTCCTCGTCATGGAATATTAGTTTGACATCAAATTCAAACTTTTGTTAATAGTGTTACTCTAACTATTCAGTTATTGATGTGGCTACAGGTGGTTCAATTATAAGAAAATCTCTCATTGAAGCTTTTGAGCTAGTAGAGGAGGTGGCTTCTAATAGCTACCAATGGAATAATGATAAAACAGATCGAAGGGGACATGAAGTGCATAATGTTGATTCTTTTACTTCTTTATCTTCTTAAATTGCTTTTTTAAATAAAACATCAGATAATCTAGGTGCTACACCAATGAATGTTTCAACTTTGATCCATGTAACTTATACGGTCAAATGGGAAATTCAAGCTCTCATTGTCAAGTAAGAAATCATTTTGTTTCTCATGAAAGAGCTAATTTTATTTCTCATGATGACAGGCAAATTTCAATCCCTATTCAAATACATACAATTCAGGATAGATGAGCCATCCAAATTTTTCTTAGAGTAATAATTAATAAAAGATACCCTTTGGATTTTATCAATAACCACCATAAGAAAATAAGGGAAATTTAGAGGATTTGTTTTATTAAATTCATTAATAATGTTGACGCAAGGTTTAAAAAATATGAGAAATTTATTAGGGACTTAGAAGTACAAGTGGGATAGTTGGTTAATATAATGTTGGAAAGAAGAGAATGTCAATTTCCTAGCAATATGAAGAAGAATACAAAAGAACAAGTAAATGTTATCACTATAAGAGGTGAAGGAACAATTGGAGAATTCAAAAGAGATGTGAGAGAAAAGAAGGAGGAGCATGACAAGGTTGATGATTCATCTATGGAAACTACAAGGAGCAACCCAAACTTAATTTAGATACCATTAAACTTCCTCTTCCTTATCCTAAAAGAGTTTTGAAAGCTAATTTAGATAAATAATTTTAGAAATTTTTAGAGGTGTTTAAAAAGGTACATGTTGATATTCCTCTTTTTTATACAATTTCGCAAATGCCAAATTTTTAAAGGATGTGATTTACAACAAAATGAAATGGAAAGAGCATGTGATGGTGAAGCTTAATGAAGAGTGCTTAACAATTCTCTTAAATAAATTGTCATGAAAACTCAAAGATCCAAGGGGTTTTTCTATCCCTTGCTCTATAGGAGATACTGTATTTGAACAATCATTGTGTGATCTAGGTGCTTATGTGAACTTAATGTCATACTCAATTTTTGAAAACTTGGATTGTATGAATTGACACCCACTACTATTACCTTACAACTAGTTGATAGAAGTATTAATTATCCTAGGGGAATAGTAGAGAATGTCTTAATTAAGGTGGGCAAATTTATTATACCTATTAATTTTATTGTGTTGGATATGAAGAAAGATCGAGCAATGCCTTTGATTCTAAGTAGACCTTTTCTTACTACTGGCAATGCTTTGATTGATGTATAAAAAGGTTTACTTACTCTTAGAATCAATGATGAAGTAGTATTTAATGTGTGTAAATCCATGAAGCTTCCTAACACAATTAAACATGAAGTAAATGTGATTGATTGCATTGATATGTGTGTAAATAAAGCAATTGCATTTAAATTAGAAGATCTTTTGGAAAGCATCATTGTTAATTCAGGTAATGATGCATAGGTCTAGGATGAAGAACATAAGGAGAAATTCACTTACTTAGACATAGGTCAAAACGAATTCAAGGCAAAAGAAAGGAAATTTTTACCTTTAGAGGAACTAACTTCTACTAAAAAATTGAAACCCTCTATTGAAACTCCTCCAACTTTGGAACTTAAATCTTTATCTTTTTATTCAAAATATATATTTTTGGCAGAAAACTCAACCTTTCCTGTGATTATTTCATCTAAATTGATAGGTCTCCAAGAGGAAAAGTTGAAAAGGGTGCTTAAGGAACAACCAATCTTCTATGAATTCAATCATTCCTTGTAAAATCCTTTAAAAAGATAAGAGAAGTCAAGCTAGTGACTTTAAAAGAGTGCTTGTCGGGAGGCAACCCAATATTTTTAAGTTTATGCTTTTATTTTATTTTCGCATATTTTTCTTGATTTTCATTGCATTTTTATTTTTACTTTTTGCATTTTTGATATCTTTTGGACATGTTCAAAAATTAATTTTCAAAAGAAAAAAAGAAAAAAAAATTATCAAACACTTTTTGATAAGGCGTGCCCACAACTTATTACCCATATGAAAATATTCAGTAATCATCATAAAGTCGAGCTGACGGCTTATCCCAGTAAATCTTCTATTTTTGTTTTGTTATGCTTTCGTTGCTAGTCTGCATAAGTCATGCCCATGGCCTATCACACTAAATCTTTTTTTTGGTTTTTTTTGTCTTATTTGTTAGTGAGTATAAGTTGTGCCCACAACCTATCACATTAAATATTTTGTTTCATTTTTTTTTCTTTATCAACATAAGGCATGTCGACGACTTATTATGCAAAAAGGATTGTTTCTTTGCTAGCTTAAGTTATGCCTATGACTTGTTCATATAAGTCTTCTGGAAAACACCATAGCCATTCGCCACCCTCCTTTTCGCACTTAAGCTCTGCTCCCATCAAAGCTCACCATTCAAGGAAGTTTCCTTTGCACTTAAGTTTTTTCTATTTTTTTTCTTTTTGGGTGAACTTCTTTTTGCTACATTGAGGACATTGTATACTTTAAGTGTGGCACATGGATTAAAGTTTTGAAGATGCTTTTGCCTTTGGCATAGTATAATTTTTGCTTGATAACCTTTTCTTTTGGAATGTCGACTCTCTTGAAGTTTGTTTTTAAATGATTTTCGATTATCATGAATTTTTTTTTTGCTTAAGGTAAAATTGCATGATAGGATGTAAGCATGATTTTTTTTATTATTATTATTTTTTTTTTTTGCTATAATGAGTATTTCTTTGCTTTGATAATTAATTTAAATGAAAAATGTATAAGATTCAATACAAGTAAACCTTAATTATGAGCTTTTGAGCTTATGAGCTTATGAGCATTTTTATTCTTTGTTGCTCTATTATGTTTTATTAAATGTTGTCAAACTTGGGTTGCATATTCTAGAACTTGCCTTGTTATGCATTTTGAGACCTCATTAATAAGTTTTTGTGTTAAAAAAATAAAAAAGGTGTCTAGGTTAACCCCATTAAGCCATCAATAGCCTACCTTCATGTCATTCCCTTAAAAAAGCCAAGTTGAACCTTAACCCTTTATTTGTTTGCACCACATTAATTTTGCCTTAAACTTTTAAGGATTTTAATTAAGTTGGCATGAGAATGAGAACTATCTTTGCATCAAACAATTGCCAATTTATGAGTATGCTAAAGTATTCTAAATTTGTTTTATGCTAAATAACTAAGGGCATTCACAACAAATGTTAGCTTTCGTGTACAAAGGCTAAAAACAATTTAGAAAATAATGAAAAGAAAACAAATGGAAATGAAAATTATTTTGATTGCTCTAGTTGTGGTGTTGCGCAAAGAAAAATTAAAATTCAATTAATTCCTTTGATAAATTTTCACACACAAATGAGAAGAGTCAAAGAAGTTTTGGAAGGAAGAGCAAGAAGACCATGTATCAAAATTAAAGTTTGAGATGAGAAATAGTGAATAGCCTATTTAAAAATGGAACAACCTAAATGAATGGTCTATTTATAAGTGGACAACCTAAGCAACCAAAACAATGGCCTATGTAGAGTCAAAAGCTTAAGGAATTACCTAATGAATGGCTTTTTCTACTAGAAATAGCTAGTTTTTCAAAAAGGTGATTCAGAGCTTTTTGAACGTATAAACAACTAGCTTTAGCTCTTGCCTATATGAGGAGACCTCACACTTTAAGGTTAGAACACTAGAGATTTTAAGAATGTTGAATAAAAAGTTTTCTTTGTATTTGAGTGATGTAAGGCTTAAAGCTATATCTTTGCTCATTTAAGAGTTAGGTTTCTCTTGTACACTCTTTGTAATTATTGCCTATTAAGAGACTTAGGACTTACTTAACTCCTTATAAGGGATTTTAGGTTGGCATTGAGCTTGCAAGATCACCAAGTAGGTTTTGTTCCTCTAAGTCTTGTAAAATAGGAGTGGAGTAGGTTATCTAAGTTTGTAAAAGAGTAACTCTCTGAAGCCATAAAAGAAGTAGTTGACCTAAGTGAAACTTAGGGAGATGTAAAAGAAGTAATAGACCTATGTGAAACTTAGGAAGAGGATGTATGTATTATTGGCCAAACCTTTTATAAAATCCTTATGTTTTCTCTTCTTGCTTTTATTCTTTTTTTTTTTTTAATGTACTTGTTGCTTCTTTTTTTTTTTTTTTATTTGGGCAGTAGAAAATTAAGTATGCTAATTCCATTATAATTGAAACTAAGGACCTTCCATAGGAGTTTATGAGCTTTTTAGAAACACCTAATTCACCCCCTTTTGGGTTGTCTTATCCTTATCGAGATTGATAAAAGCTTTTAAATTTTATATGATAGGGTATTGAGTTGGATATTCGATACTTTCAGTTTTTAATCTCCAATTTTTCATTCAAATATCTCATTTTTAATTTTGTAAAGAGTAAATTAAAATAAAATTTAAATTTCTTATTTGAATGATTTAAGGACTAAACTAAGATTAACTAATAACTTTCATACTGGTTATTAAATTGAAAAGCATTTTGAATATTTACTATTAATAAGTAGTCTAGTTATTATTATAAGTAGTCATTATTAGTAGTACACACTAATTGAGCTGCTTGACTAGTTAAACTGATAAATTAAAATATTTATGTATTTATTTAATATGTATAATACAAATATTACTAACATTTAATATATTTTATTAGTTGGTTTGAAAATTTTAGGAAAGTTTAGATCAAATCAAGTATTGATTTGGTCTTTATCAAATAATTAATATTGCCCCACATCAATAAAATAGGATTAATTTGGTTTAAAGGTTTAATATTAATTCAAAGATTTTTCAATTTTGATATTCATTTGTATCGGTTATCAATTTCATTCGAGAATTTTCGTATCTGATGCTCATCCCTTAAAGGAAGCCTATTAGACATGCTATAAATTTATAACATAAATTTTGTATCCAAATATTTAAATACAGAAAAGTGAAGATAGATTATCAATTTTGTTAATTTAACCAGAGAATAAATAGAATCTCAAGTAGAAAATTTCTTACAACAATGAAATTTCATCTTTTATTCCTTTGTGGCAAATATGATGGCTGGCAAAGTTGTTCTTGACATTTAAGGAGACAATTTGAATCTTCAACAAATGATATATGAACTGTAGAAAGTTTGTGATCTGAGGTCTTGATTTGTGGAACATGAGGTAGCATCTTGTATTAAAGGTAAAAATTCATCCAGAGACTTCTCTTCAAAACTTTTAGACTAACATTTCAGGTTTAGACCTGTCTTCAAAATTTTTTAGACTTGATATAGAACTTGAGATTTGATGTCTCAAATGAGCCTTGGGCAACTCTATTTAGTGTCTGAGAGAGTACTAAATACACTTTGACGAGTCACAGTTTTATTGTCCAATTTATCTATTTTGACAAGTGTCATATGGCTTAATTTTTATTTTTTTTTTACCACTGTCATGTATATCGTAATTTAATTTGACATTTGAAGTGTCAATCTAAAGCCTGCTTAATGAATCAAATTATTTAATTTAATTTAATGAATTAGAGCAATTTACATACAGAATTAAATTTTACTCTACAATAACACTTCGAGTTCCAAGTATTTGGGGAGAGTTGAAAAGTACTAGTCTTTCTATTCATTTGGACGTCATCACTTAATATGTGTACTTACATGTCATGGAAATAGTTGCTGGAGAAGGAATTCAATGGAAGCAGAGAAATTTTCTTCCTTGCCTCCATTATTTACGCTATAATTATATAAACAGTTAGCAAAAAGAGCAATGGCATCACCACCTTTTAAAGGGTATATAGATTAACTAACGAACCTCCTTACATGGTCTAATGAAAACTGACTTATCTGTACAAGCTGAGTACAAATCTTCTATGTGCAGTTTAAACCCCTTTATGCCAAAAGCAGATGTAACCGCCATTTTACCAACTACCAAAGCTAAAGCCAACATGTTCTTGGGTGATGACATTGAGACGATCTTGCATGACATCCATGGAAGAATAAGGCGGGAAACACAATCGGTAAAAGCATGTGTGAGATGAAGGTAGACGATCATGTGGCTCTGAGGACTTGTAAATATAAAGTCGAGAAGCTAAACCTTGGAAACCTTCAAGTGGTAGATACTTCACAGAAGTCCAAAAGAAGAGAAGAACCTTTCTTTGTTCTGCTGACATTCCGGCAACAATCTGCATAATATTCAACCATTAAATAATAAAATATAGGATTACAATAGCAGCGGATACTTTTATATTAATAGTGGATGTAGAACAATCAATGTGCTCTTGACTGCAGTTGACTGCTTGTTTCTAAAGGCTACAAGACTGTAACTAGGCATACAGGAACGAAGCCAGCATCATTATATTAGGGGAGCAAAAAATAAACTATTAATATTATTAAAGTATTTATAACTTTTCCATTTAAAATTATGACAAAAGAATAGTTTTTAAAGGAGGCCAATAATTTTACACATGGATTGGAAGGGCAAATAAATTATTTTTTAAAGGAGGTTAATAACTTTTTTTTATATACCTATATTATATATGAGAAAAATTTTTGCTTTGGGGGGGGGAGGCCAAGGCCACCTTGGGCCCACACCTTCAACTTTCTCCCTGCAGGTATATCTCATTAATCCTTCGACTTTGTATTAGATCTGGTGAACACAGAGCTAAATCCTTGGCATTGACTGTATGAGTTGGTCTCTAGCACCCATGATGCATGCAGACACGACACACCTCTAAACATGCAAATGGCTTGCACGCTTACACGTGTAAATGCTTGCACATCCATGATGCATGCAGAGGACACACCCCCAACACATGCAAATGCTTGCACAAAATTCACTATGGAGAGTAAGAGAGATGCAGTCACAAGTTGGGAAACACAACACATGATGTCGATTTGCCTTTTACATAGGGGTGTAATCGGTATACCGCGAATACCGAAACCGCGAATTTTACCGATACCGCGAATACCGAAACTGAAAAATCATAATACCGATACCGAGTACCACGAAAATCGCCAAAACCGATACCGCTAAAATTATACGGTATTTGCGGTATACCGATACCGACACTGCTAAAATGTACATTGCACTTAACAGAAATGTACATTTCACTTAACAGAAAATGTACATTCCACTTAATAAAAATGTACATTTCTTTTTTAATTATAATTTCTTAATTACAAATATAACTGTTATTAATAATTGATAATTTATATAAATTTGATATTAAATATTTGATAAATTATCTCT
>CATIWR010348748.1:0-63764 GCA_949677035.1 Omphalea diandra
CTTAAGGTGGATCTATTATAGCTGCATTATATTGCAGTGCATATAGAGAAGCGAGGAAGCGTTTTACCTACGGACCCAATTCTGCCTTGTGTTCTTTGTTTGTTCCTGTCATGTACAGTTGCAGTTACATAAATTGCTTTCTGAGAGCTTGAATATTTAATCATGAAGTCCATGCTCCAGTCTCGAACTTCTATGTGGATTCACCGAACTGGATGTTATTTGCTTCATTTCACATCTTTTCGTTCTTTTTGGCTGCAATTTTTGGTTCAGGACTAAATAAATGATTACTTGTGTATGTGATAATTATCATATGCAGCATTCAGTAGCCTATTTTATTCATCTCATGTAAGAATAGCAGCTGGCCAGCTCTCGATGATCCAATATTCATCAGTCCAGAATATTCTTAAAGAGTGATTTATTGACTTGAATAGCTTGAATAAATGCTAAAGCAAATTCTCTTTGGCCTTGTTTGAAATAAATTATACAAGGAAACATTAATAAAATCTATTCAAATAATAATTTTAAAAAAAAATTATTAAAAGAATTTTTAATTTTTCGAACAAGACAATTATAAACATAGAATTCAATTTATTTGAATTCGTTTAAATTTTGTATTTTGAAACAGGGCTTGAGCGTTTCTCATGCTATCTTACACAGCAAATGTCAAGTCAGGTATCTCCTCTTTTCTTAAAAAATGCATGCGCATATTGCCACACTATCAATGCATATTAGCTTGGATCATTAAAGTTCTGCTCTCACACTACTTCATCCGAGTCCATTACAAGAAGGCTGACAGATGGCATTCATTAAAAAATATAGCACAGCATGTCAGCCAGGCAAACCTATTGATTTCTTTGATCAGACAATGGAATGTATTATTAGTCGATCCTAACTTGAACAGAATTATAGTTGACGGTGAACTTAATCCTAACTTGAAACAGAATTATAGTTAACGATGGACAACCCTAGAAGACAATCCTACATTAAGCAATGCAAGCAAATGATCAGCATCAGCTTTTATACTAACATCTCAACAAAACGTAACCACTATTTCGGAGAAACCACTTGTTTCATCTAAAAAAAATACAATTATCCTGTAGATTCTTCTCTATTCAGCATATCTATGAATGCCATCTTTTAATGGCTGAAAAATAAACACCTACACCTAACGCAAGCATTACCATGACATTTTGTCTCAAGCCATACTAAGGCACCAGAATGGGCTAATTGACAACATCAAGCACCAGCTTTCGAGACTTGAGGACCGACCATTTCAGACGTCGATAGTAAGCTGCTTGAAGAAGTGCAAGTGACAGCAGAAATATCCACTTAAATCCCATCTGCACATGATACAAATCCAAACTAAGTTGCAAGTAGATATTAGAACTCACCTCGCAAGATACCATCCTAAGTTGAGAAATTCAATATTTCAGTGTCCAACATCCAGATGTTCAATTGGGTTATAATGATTAATGATTTTATGTTGAACCATATGGGTCAGTGTTTATTGCCTTCTAAGAAAGCTTCCTACTAGACAATGAAAATAAAAGTTCAATGAACCAGACCTGCAATTGATTTCTTATGTTTTGAAACCATACAGGTTTCTTTTAAATCCATTGATCAGAATTACAAACAGGAAATACTTGCTACCCAATTCAAAAATTTTGCATTTTGAGAATATAAATATTTAGTTCCAATCTGATAAACACAAGCAAGCTAGGATGGTCTGAGCAGTCTAAGTGTAAGTCTGGTTTGAAAGCTAAGAATTCCAGATTAGCCTAAGTTTAAACAGGACAAAAGTTTTCAGCTTCCAAAATAGGAAAGAGAACAAATATACTTGGACAGTAAGTATCTAAGGACCCCTTCCTAGAATGGTATATAATGTTTGAACAAGGCATAATTCAGTTGACCAAGCAAAATCAGCAGAAATTTTTGTCAAAAGGCATTGACCGAACTCATTCAGTGCTAAACTAAATATCAACCCAAAACTAACAGGCCAAGCAGGCAGTTTTCATGTTAGCATGTCCAATTTGCAGTTCTGTCAATTGATGCTTACCAGTTTTCTCTCCTCCATTTCTGGCTCAGCAGCCCACGAAAGAAATGATACAACATCTTTACCCATCTGTGCCAATAATGAGATATGAATATTTATGATTTCACAAGTGAAATCTGCAATATTGAACTTAGTGATGACAGTGAAAAGATCACCTGTGCCTCTGTTGCTGGGGTACCATCTTCATATTCAACAGCACCATCATTCAGCATTTTCGGCATAGCTATTGCACCTCCAGGAAAGTAGGGATTGTAGTGCAGTCCTTCTCGGATCTACCAACGTCAATATGGGACCAGTTGGGATAAAACATTAAATATTTGAATTGAAGATTAAACAAATCATTGAGCACCTTTATCATCCAGGAAAAAAACAAGAAGGAAAAGGTCATCATCTTCATACAAAGGCTATGAATTTATGAGAAGAAATTTGTCCCTTTTTGTTCTTTTTTATAATTTAAACATCATAGCTATGCAAATAAACTATGTTACTTGGACTCAGGAAAGGTACCAGATATTGGTACATATCCAAGAATCCTACCTCACTTTCTAAAATTTAGTCTAAAAAAGACCCAAAATTAGGATATGAATATGGGGATACGTTTAGATATATACTTATAAAAAATGTAAATATTTTATATGTAATAATTTAACTTAAAAGATTAATCAAATTATAACATTTAATTGCTAAATAAAAATAAAATTAGAGTACTTCATTTCATTTCCATTCCTGATTAAAAAAAAAAAACCACTTGCAATTAAATATTATTAAAAGTATTTCAATTAAATTGAAACTAATAAACACCGTTTAATTAAATCAAATAACATGTGTTGTATATTGCATTCACATTATCATAATAATTACTCTAAAAAAGTGATTAAAGAAACCAACCACTTCCAAAAGAGATGACCAATTACAATTAAATATTGTTAAAATAAATTCTAAGTTCTATTTTCAAATTGATAAGTAGTTATTTTTTTTTAATCCAATTACAATTAGAAATATGAGAGTGGTTGTTAAGTATAAACTTTATCCAGTTAAAGATATACAAAATTATGTGTTGAAAACGATAAAAAAAAATTACAAAAAGAAATGATAAGTGTTGCACATGCATATAACTTGGAAGGATCCACTTTTAGATTGAAGGATCTAGGAAGGATCCCATAGCCATACCCATGTCGTATCCCATGGACACAGGTACCTCTGCAAAGAAGAAGAGTCGAAGTAACATAGCTAATAAAAGACCTTTTAGACTTCACAGTTTGCAAACATCAGCATGCATGGCTTACCTTATAACATCCACTCAGATTATTCGTTATCCATAAGTTCTAATCATGTTCTATTGTTTTAAATTTATTGAGAATTATTCATATCTTCAGCAGCATAAATGAAAATTAATAAAACACAGGAAACGAAAGTGTAATGCATATTTTGTTTACTCAGGGAAACAAGAGGCAATCTTAACAACTTCACAATTTGTACTTCATGCATAAGCCAGATGTTTGCAGGAAAACTAATGAATTCAAAGAATGCCAATAACTGAACCAGAAATCATATTTCAGGGATTCCGTCAACTAAATGCCATCCATCATGCAATTTACGTTACAAGCTAATCATACTCTGTACACACAGACAACAAAAGCATATTCATGCATGTGCATGTATTTTATTGGCTGGAGAACTATAATCACTCGGGAAAGCTGAAATTACCGAGATACCAGCAGGAGGATCACAATAACCAGTTAGAAGGGCAAATACATAATTCTGACCATTATGACGGGCCTGAAAAAAGGAATGAAATGTTGAGATATACAGGATGACCTCTCTCTCCTCCATAAGTTATGAAACAGCATGTACCTTGGTGATGAGACTTAGATCTGGAGGATATGCCCCTCCATTAGCAAATCTTGCTGCCTGTTCATTTCCATATGGCTGAGGAAAACGATCACTTAGTTTTCCAGGACGTGTGAACATTTCTCCCTCATCATTTGGCCCATCAACCACCTCAATCTCAGCTGCCATAGCCTTTACCTCTTCTTCTGTGTAAGCAACACCCACAAGATCGCGATATGATATCAGAGACATTGAATGGCATGATGCACAAACTTGCTGGTAGACCTGGTGACCACGGCGAATCCTGCTCATGTACAAGTAACATAAGATTATAAATAAAAGCTAGCATAAACAGTGAAATTAACAATTATAAATTATAAATTTATGGCTTTCATTGCAATCAGAAGGTAGAAGGCTTTCAACTAAAAATACAGCTATATTAAAGATGTTAGAAATCTAAAAAAGCAAAGGAAACAAGTACTTCAAACACTGTCAAGGCCAAAATTATATATTTTTTTTCACCTAAAAAAATTTAATATTAAAAACATACTGAGCTCTTCAATTTATCAAAGTTGAGTCGATTGGGATGATGCCATTGCTCTAAACTAATTTGCAACCCCAAGTGAAGAAAAAAGAAAACAAATAATAGATTGACAGAAACCATCAGCCAACTTACGAAGCATGGTCATAAGAACTAAGTATGCCTTTGTGAGGCCATGGATAGTTAGGACATTCCAAGCCATGTTCTGCCTCCTCAGAACAAGCTGCTACTGTGGCACAGCTTAAAATCCCTGAAACACCTCTCCAAAGAGTGCAAGCATTCTTAAAGAAATGCCGGCAGAACCCACTGTTTCTGACTCCTGCTTTGCAAGAATGTAGGGCAATGCTGGAAGGGTCTGCAAATAATTATAAAGCCAACTTATGATATAATACGTTAAAATCATCAACTTAAAAGACGGAGAATTTGAGTCCAAAACCCATTATACTCTGCTCCAGGATTTTAAAAGTTATGTAGAACCACTTTAGGTCTACAAAATCAGAGTTACACTTAAGGTTCATGCGTGCAGTCACAATCCATCACTCACAACAGAACCAAATGAAAAACCTATCTTCTTTGTCATTGACAAACCCACCTCAACAACAACTTGTGATTCCATTCACCACTTGATATAAAATCAACGAAACTCATCAAATATCGTTCACAGAAGCACACATACAAAAAAAATGGCAACAGTTAAGATGACAGAGGGAAAGAAAAATAACTTTAGGTTGTCAATTTGAATATAGAGTATAACATCAGTTGCCTAGACAATCAAGGTTCATTGGAAAAGTAGCTGCCCTACGTATTATGTCCATCAAATGAGATAAATCATCTACTTGTTTGAAGCAATTCGTCTAATTTCACAATCATCTCCATTGGTTTCAATTTCTTCCATCATCCATAACATTTTTCCCAATAATTGCAATGCTAAGCTTTCTTCTTATTGTGTCACTATTGCCCCTCACAAGATTATTCCCTTTATGACTCACAAATACCCCTCTTTATGTTCATATGCTCCTCATATAACTTACCTGTTACCCATGCTTCTGCATCACAATGAAATTCCAAATGCAAAACCACTTAGAACCTCAAAATATCCAGTACTAATTACCACAAGCGAACTCCACAATCTCTCTCCAAGTAGCAGAAATTAACGACTTTCAATTTGCTGGAATTGAACATGCTTTGATGAGCTTAATTTGCACCTAATACGTCGAACAATAGCTGAAAAAGATAATAATAAAAATTGAAAACTTGAGAACAAAAACTCTTTTAGCAATGCCTACAAATTGTAAGTTCATATTCTCCATCAAGAGAATAATAAACCAAATCTGACTCGACAATGACTACCAACTTCCAACAAATTTCCCTTGACCTGTATATAATCATACTAATTAACAACCCACCAAAAACTGAACTTTGGTCACTAATCTTAGGCAATGTTCGGCATGATCTAATCAACTACAATGCAACATAATCAAAAAAAATTTTTTGCAATTTATAGTTCCATTTCATTTTTTATCTAATTATATTCTATTTCAATTGATTACATCCTACCAAACAATACCCTTTAGTTCCTTAAAAAGCTTAAAAACATTTTACATAGAAAAGTGAAATGACAATAAATTACTTCCCTTTGCCAGCAAATAGCAACTGGTTAACTATTTAAAATTGAATGAACAATAATAATTAAAAGGGAAAAACAAAAAGAAGATTAAAAAAGAACCTTAGAGTCGTCTTTTGGACGAGTGAATCTTGAAACGAAGCGATTGAACCTTGCATATCCTAATATTTTTGCAAAATTAATTTATTAATCACTGAAAAAGTAATTTAGGTCGATATGTAATAACAATAATGATAATACCTTCGGTTCCTAGCCTGATCTTCTTGCCTAGGCCTGTAAATGCCAAGCAAAATCAAGGTTAGAACGGGAATATGAAATTTATATAAATTCTACGAGTACATAGGAGGGTAGAACGTACTCATGGCTAATCAATGAGAGGAAAAGTTAAGTGAAAAATCCTAAAGCAAAATGCCAGGACTGAGTGGAGATGAAGAAGAGGAAAGCGAGACTGGAGATTGGCCACGCGTGCGCCTAGATCATCCTTGAAAATGAAGGTGCTGAATCAATGGAGTGGCATAAAAAATATAGACTGACCATACCGTGTTCAATATTATAATAAACGGCATGTCGTGATTCTGTTCCTCTTGTTGCTTCATTCAAACCGAGTGCATATTAGAATGAGCAAAAACCTATTCGGTCAAGCCGATTTGGTTTTTCAATATAAATCAATTCAATTTAATTTAAATTTTAAAAAATTTTGATTTTAGTTATATTTTTTATATAAAAAATTCAATAAATCAAATTAATTTTAATCGAACTAATCTGAAATATATGTAATTTAATCAAATTAAATTAAACTAAATTAAAAATTTATAAAATTGATTTGGTTCAATTTGTAAATGTATAAAGTCTAAGTTATTTTATTCAATTTATTTAGTTTTGTTAAAAAATTTCAATTTGATTTTTTCTTAAAATATAAATTCAATTTATTTAATTTTAATAAAACATCAAATTAAACAAATAGAAATGATCAATTGCTCGTCCTTGTATATGAGACCAAAAAAAGAAAAACAAACAAAACGGGTTGGATGCCGGATTTGAATAAGATGATTCCAAATTCAAATAGTGTATATTCAAATTAATTTAAATCTGATTTTAGTAAAAAGTTTTTATCAAATAATTTTGAGTAGAAAATAGATTTAGGTTAATTTGTCAAGTTGTGCAAATTTAAATTATACATTGAGTCGATGTGTATAAAAATTTTTCAAAAAAAATATTGGATTTTCAATCAATCATATTATCTGTCATATTTAAAATAACAAATATAATTTTAATTTTAAAATATATTTTATAATTTAAATTAAAATCAAATTTAAGTTATTTCAAATTAAAAAAAACTAATCGGTTATATTTGAACTTATTAATAGGCTAAGTCATATATTATTCTGAAATTTTTAAACAGTTTCAAGTTAAGTTAATTTGATTATTTTTTTATATAGTTTTGAGCCAGTTCAAATTACTGTATTTCAAATAATTTTATATCAAATTATGAAATGAAATTAAAAAAAAAAAAGTTATAACCTGAACGTAAAATTAATAAAAGTTTTGTGAGATGCTCATATTAAAATTCAGAAAATTTTTAAAAAATATTATAAATAAAAGCAAGTAATCTCCATGCATGAAGAATTTTTGCTTTGTGTATGTTTTGATAATATGGCAATAACTTATAAAATATGTATTACATGAGTTAATGATTTAACGTATTACATAATATTTGGTATATTTGGCGAAAAAAAAGTTAGCTAACTAATTAATTAAACGTCTCATTAATTGAAATTAATAAATAATTAATTGTTTTAACATAAAATAAAGCTCAAATCACCTGGAGTTTAAATTGATGACATGTCAATCAATTTTTTAAATACTTTGAGATTGTAACACATAATCAATATTTTTAAAATCAAATTGAATTGGTTAGTCAGATTAACAATATTGAAAATCGATCAATTTTTATTTGATTAAAGGTTAAATATTTATTAACCAAAAAATCAATAAAAAATTAAAAATCAAATTAAATTGATTCAATATAAAATTATATTATTTTTTAAAAAAATTAAAATTAAACTATTTTACTGGATGTTTAAATTCTAATAATATTTTTGAATCATATTAAATCAATTCAATATAAAATTTTACTATTTAATCATATTATACATATTCATTATTTAATCATATTATAGTTTAAAATATTTTAAATTTATGTATATATAATTTTAAAAATATTTATTAAATTAAATTAATTGAACCAATTGAATTGATTGAGTCTCCAATTTGATTTTAAAAACATCGTATATAAGCTTATACAAATTTTAGCCATTGTTTATATATATATATATAAGCTCAGATCAATTTGATGGAATGTTTACATTGATAATTTGTTAAGATCAAGAACTATAATGTTTCTTCTTATAATTTCTTTAATTAATTAAACATTTAAGGCATAATGAATACACTTCATCTAGGCAACCCCAATCTTGATAACGTAACCGTGCCAACAAAATTAATTGGAATCAAGAGAATAAAATTGAGACACCAATTAGAAAGTCCAATATACAACTAACAGAAGAAAAAAAAATCTCATGAGTCTCGCATCTAACTATGGTGAAGATGATGATGATGATGAAATTCCTTGGCACGTTTCAACACTCGGTCAAACTTGTCAGTAGTGCATGCAATAACTATTGGCCCATTAATCTTTGACTCCAAGTCATCGTCCTGTGACTGCATCATCAGCTCTTGCAACGCCGGGAATTTCAAATCATCCACCGGAACCTCGTATCGTTTGCCCTCGTCGCCCACGTACATGGCCACATGTCCCCTTCGAACGGTTGGGATTTCTGCCTTCTCCATTTTTAATATCAGCTTATCATGAATAGAAGAAGAAGAAGAAGAAGAAGAACAGTTTTCTTGGTCACGGCGCACCAACGTCTTGACGAGTGTACCGACTTTTCTTGCAAAAGTTCTTAGCGACGGCATTATTCTTGACACTCCCTCTATTCTTTTCTTCCTCAGAATGAAATTTCTGCGTGTTTGATGGTGAGTATGTATCTCTCTTTTTCTCTCTCTCTCTCTCTATATATACGGATGAGTCGCTTAACATTTAAAACGTGGCAAGCGAAACGCGGGCTTTGCTTCGACAGTTACGCATGGACTTCGGCCCATATAAGCAGATATAGTCCATGCCCCATGATTTAGGAGATTGTGATATACTAATCAACTGGCCCAAACAAACATACAATAATAAAAAACAATAATAATAAAAAAGAAGCAATTTTATAATTTTAAAATGGGTAAGATATTAAAAGCCTTTCATTTTGACCACAATAATACATTGAGTCACCCTTTCATTCTATAAAAATATACTTCCAAATTTTATATTTTGGCATTAATATATCGTGTAGCTCCTTTCATTAGAGTTAAGGATCCCGACAGTTAATTAAATATGAAAAAAAATATTCTTTTACTCTTTGTATTATATTTAATTCCTTCAAATTTTCAAAAAATATATCAAAACTAAATCTAATAAGAGTTATAAAGATTTTATTATATCTTTGAGAATTAAAAAATCAAAGATAATATGAAATGATTTTTAAACATTAAAAATAATAACTAGTATGCATTATTTTTTTTTTTAAAAAAAGTCACTAATTATATGAAAAAATATTTAACGTAATTATACTAAATATGTATTTTCACGAAATAAATGATTGAATAGCATGTTATGATAAAATTTATAGAAATTTTAATTAAGGTTGCAAAGGAACTAAATATGTGGAAATAATTTTGCAGCTTTACTTAATAAAGGTTTGTTTAATCTGATTTGTATAGCAAACAAAAAGATTTTTAAATTTAATTTAAAGTTCATTAATCAAATAAGCAAAATTTAAACGTAATTGTATTAATCTCATTCGGACTATTGAATAATTTATTTTATAGACTTACAAACCAATAATTATGAAATACTTGAAAAATAATATTTTGATCTCCCATTAATATATGAGATTCATTCTTTATACTTATTATGTATAAAGGGAATACTATTTTTCAAATGTTTTATTAAATAATTTGAAATTTTAATAATTTTATTTTTAATAAATTTTTAAAATAAATTAAAAATTTTAATATATGAAAGTGGAACGAGAATTTTGATGTACAAAACATGGTTTTAATATGCCACCCTTTTAATAATCCTAAAGTTTTTAGCCACGTCAGCGATGGCAGAAAATCCTCCGCCGACGCAAACAATCAGTTGCAGCGCTATCCTCTTCTTCTTCTTCTTCTTCTTCCGTCACTCCTAATAAATTAATCCAGCTCTGGTACCGAAGTCTGTCGTCAAACGGCGGCGTATCATATACTTATTATCTCCATCGTCGAATTTCGCTTCTAGCTTCCTATGGAGTTCAAAGTTCGACATGTAGGCGGCATAGAGAACTGCTTCCTATCCCTCCCTTTACACCTAATCCAAACCATAGAATCCACTCGACCCGGCGGGTTCCTCCCCCAAGTTCTCGCTGTCGAGCTTCGCTCACCAGCCACTGACCACCATTGGACAGTGGCTTGGTCCGGCGCTACCTCCTCTTCTTCCGCTATTGAGGTATTTGTTCTGCTGTACTTCATTTCCTCAGTTCAGATCTACTTTTGCTAATTAAAGTTTGTGGCTTTGAAGGTTGCAGGGCAATTTGGGGATTGCATTTCGTTGCCGGATCATGCTAGTGTTCAAGTTAGGGTTGTTTCTAATGTGGCCAGTGCTAAGTTAGTTACTATAGAGCCTCGTAGTGAGGATGATTGGGAGGTTTTGGAACTTAATGCAGAGCTAGCTGAGGCTGCCGTATTAAAGCAGGCATGCAGGCAGGCTTTTTAGTTGTTCATTGTGTCATTTATGGATTCTCATTACTTGGTATATATTTATTGCAAAAGTTCTGGGATTAGTCTCTGGGAGGAAAAGGACATGAGAAAATTTTCACTGATAGCTATGTGAATTATATGGTAGTTGTAGGCTTTTAGCCTTTGGGTTTTTGGAATGAATGTTGATTTATGAATTTTCTGTGTAGATGAGTAGTTATCGTTTTATTTTGCATTAGGAAAGTTTCATTTCTGGTCTGAACCATTATTTTGTTTTGTTATTTTACTGGAAGTTACCACTAGGATCACTTTATGACTATTTGATTCTTTTTATTTTATCAAAGAATTTGAGTTGCGGAGGAATATAGGATTGGTTAGTTTCCATACCGTTCCTTTTGGTTTAATAGAGAGTTCTGAAAATTAGCGCTGTTCTCAAGCTTAAGGTTTTCTGGGAAGAAACCTGAAACAAATTTATGACCATATGGCCGCTTCTAAAAAGATGGTGGAGTTCTTTGCATCTGAAATGATTTATCTTTTGCGCTTTTAGTGAAGTATCTTCCAGTATTAATTTAATTGTGGATATGATGGTTCTATTATTAAATCCTACTTCTAAAGGCCTTCAATACAAATTGGAAAATTTTATAATTTGGCCTTTTTTCTTTTTTAATACAGGTCAGGATTGTCCATGAAGGAATGAGATTTCCATTGTGGCTGCATGGGCACACCATTGTCACATTCGTTGTGGTTTCAACATATCCCAAGAAAGCGGTGGGTAAGATAATGCCTGCTACTACTACTTCCTAATTTCATGCCATTTATATGTTTGGTACTGAGTTCCACCAAAATCATATAACATGATGATATTGCAAGGATAATTGCTTACCATTTTCCTCCAATCATAATCTTGTCTGATGACACTTTTATAGTTTGCAATTCTCTAGTCATACCATCATGAGCCTCTTCTTTTGTTGGGGTGGAAACTACTAATCTATCTATCATTAAGTTAGCATTGCTAGTTGATGCAAATGATGGAGTTATATGGTCAAATGGATATTTTAGAAAGATAAAAAAAATACTATGTGATCTTACCTTTTTTTTCTTTGGTGTACATTGGAAATTTTTGGAAGGAAAGGAGTTGTTGGGATTTAAACTCCTCACGTGTTGTACTACAAGGCATGTACTTGACAACTGGGCTACTAGCCTAATGGCATGTGTTATTAGTTTGTATAAATGTTTGTTGCCGAAAATGGTTGACTGTATAATTTCGTCTTTCTCATATTTTACTGATATTTATGACTGACCTTTGAGATTGTTCTCAGTTCAACTTGTGCCAGGAACTGAAGTTGCAGTGGCTCCAAAGAGACGGAAAACTGCTGTGAACAAACAAGATAACTTGGTGCAGTCATCTGTTAAAGAAAATACTGCGAAGGCACTATTACGTCTTCAGGATTCAGATAGAAGATTGTTCCACAAAAGTGTGGTCAAAGGCGTTGAGCTGAGTGTTGCATTCACTTCTGTTGCATATATCCATCCTGAAACTGCCAAAAGATTTTCACTGGACTCTCTTCAGTTGGTTACTGTCAAGCCAAGGTTATCATCAAAAGAGACCCCAAGAACGCCTGAAAATGATGCTTTGAGAATGAAAAGGTCTTCTTCCCTTAAGGAAGTCAACAATGACATTTTGAGTGACAAGAAAGAATACCGCCAAGCAATTGTTCGCATTTTATTTTCAGATTCAGTGGCTAAAGGACATCTGATGATAGCTCGATCTCTTCGTCTGTTTTTGAGAGCTAGCCTGCACTCATGTATGTTAATCTCTCAAAGCATTCAATAAGGAGAAGTCTTATCTCTGTTCTTGATATTGATTTTAATAAGGAGGAACATATGCATCCCTTTTCCTTTGCAGTTCAGCAATTTAAGTCTTGTTATTTCATTTGTAATATTAAGCTTTTGCATTGAGACTATTTTCCCTGCAGGGGTTTATTTGAAGATATGCAGTGCAGATCTGAAGGAAGATGTTACCTTACTATCGCTTTCGCCTTGCTATTTTAAGACACTTGGACAGGAGAAGTCT
Source organism: Omphalea diandra (assembly GCA_949677035.1). Lineage (NCBI taxonomy): Eukaryota > Viridiplantae > Streptophyta > Magnoliopsida > Malpighiales > Euphorbiaceae > Omphalea > Omphalea diandra. Next base: position 12,965 of record CATIWR010348748.1, read on the forward strand.
ATTGATAAGAATGGCCCAGAGGTGCTTGATAGCCACAGAAACCTAAAGCCAAAAAACTTGCTTGCGGAGGCCAGCTCAGTTACCCATATGGGTACTGCAGATTGGTCGGTCCATGATGAAATTGTTGCTGCTCTTTCATATGACTTTCCTTCTAAAGTGGGTGAAAAAGCCACTTATCAGTATGATAATAAAAAGGGATTAAGAAGGCTTCTTCAAGTTTGGTTTGTTGCACAACTTGATGCTATTGCTTCAACTGCTGGATTGGAAGCTAATTCAGTGATTTTAGGAAAAGAAACTATCCTTCACTTTGAAGTGAAAGGATGTGACCTTGATACTGATAGGAAGGCTCAGATGCAGCCAACCTCTAATTCAGATGAATCACTCAAAAAAGGAAAAAACACTGGTGAAGCGCCTCTTGAATTCCTTTTTGTACTGACTATTTCTGAAGAATCTCTGCAGGAGAGAAACGTCAACTCCTACAAGCTTGTCTTTGATGAAAGCAAAAAGGACAATTTAGGAGGTGTGGAGTTGCTTGGAAACCTAAATTTGGGTGACCCTGTATCCTTGTATGCTATCAAGGAGAGAAACTCCATCAGAGGCTTTAGTGCAAATTTATCTTCTTTGAGTTGGATGGGGACTACTGCTACTGATGTAATAAACAGTAGGTATTTTTCTTTGAAACTCCTTATGCTTCATTGCTTTTATTGTTAGGTGAATCTTTATGATGTGTAACTTTTATTGTCAATGAGCATAGAATGTATCCATATTGATGTGTTTTATATGTGTACACTTGTTTAGAAGTACATCCACATGCCAATTGCAACATTTAAAAGCTGATTTAAGATTTTAGAAAAGCAATGTACTGTATTCTTGCTTTACATTCATGTTCAATATTACAGCCCATCTCGTTTCATGCTAAATTACAAAAGCTCTTTACTAGGCACTAAACGCATTTAAACGTGCTGTTGTGCTTGGAGGAGGTTATCTTCCTTCACTTGGTATTTTTCTTTTATTTTTCATCAGTAAAATTCTTTTTATCAGAAAAAGATATTCTACCACTGATATTTATCACATGTGCAACTTGTAGAACAATATCTGTTCCTTTCCCTGGAAAATATTGTTTCCTTGATAAGCAATTCTATTTGGTTGCAGGACTCATGGTGCTGTTGTCTCCAGCTTCTGGGATGCTATTCAATACTTACAATCTTCCTCTCCCTGGACATGTTTTGATATATGGACCTCATGTAGGTTTATCCTTTTGGTTGTTATGCTTGTATGTGGTTGATGTTTGGTATGGTTAAGAAACTCAATATCTTGAGTAATTTAAATGCCTTAGGTATACAGTAAAATACATTCACATGGATGCCCTATCTGCATCATATGGACCAACTTATTCTCCTATTTTTTTATGGATGCATTTTCTATGTGTTTGCATCTGCATTTTAACACTGGTTTTATCAGCTGTTCTTAAAATGTCCTTAGTATAAAACCAAGGATTCTCTCTTCTTATGCAAAAAAAGAAACAGTATTGTGAGAATGTAGGTACACTCTAATTCATAAATTGAAAATGCGTGTGCAATGGTATTATCTTGTATTGTGCATATAAGATTTCTAATAACACAAGAAGATACTTATTTAACTGTGTTGTGTATGTGTAACATGTCACCTTCATAAAGCATCTTGTTCAAGAATTATGCCTTATAGATCTTAATCACATATGCATTTCTAATTAATATTATTTTGCTTTATGGTCACAGATAAATTATTTACATACTTTCCTTGTCATCGGAATTGTTTGGATAGTCACTAATTCACACGTTGCAAATTTGTCAATATCAGTTGATGGCTTTTATTTTTTGTAATATAACTGCTACGAAAATCCTTATTATAGCCTTGCCAACCTACTCCTCATGTATTTATTGTTTTGGCAAATGAATAAAAAGTTTCTTATATATTCCTTAAAGAATAAAGATGGAATTATGTATGAAAAGAAGGTGCTGGGACTTATCCATCTGCCCTACGTCTAACCAGTAACAACTAAAGCTGGTCTCATTTGGGCATTGTTAGATATCTGCTTACTTCTGCCTTCCAATACTGAGGAGAGCATGAAATGTAGAAGTCAAATACATTTGTAAGATCTCATCAGGCTGGAGTCTTTATTTGTTTTTTTGGAGGAAGGAGTAAAAGGGCTTTTAAGAGAGAGAGAGAGATAGAGAGAAGGGGGGGGGGGGGTGGCGGGCCAGGTATCGGCAGAGTGTCTCTGGTTCAATTAATTGAATTTTTGTTTTAATGAACTGAAATTTGTTGATATAGAAGCTGTTTTTTTAACACCTTAGAATTTTTCTAAAAAAAAAAAAAAATTGTCAATGGTTGCTATCTTCTTTATGGGTTGGCACCCCCTATAATGTCATCTCTTTTCTTGTCAGAACTAAAACATATGTATTATTAATGTGTTGGTTAATAACTTAAATTGGATTATGTTTCTGTATTAGGGTTCTGGTAAGACACTTTTAGCAAAAGCAGTTGCAAAATCCCTTGAAGAATCTAAAGACCTCTTAGCACACATGTAAGCAATTGGTTCAACAAACTTATGCAATTTCATCTTTTCCTTTTTTTTTTATTGGTAAATCAAGTGTCAGTCTTTGTCGGTTTGTGAAATTTGATTATGACAAGGGCTATCATAGTAAAAGCTGGGCTGTTATATATTACTCTAATATAGGTCTTTGTGTGCAGAGTGTTTGTAGGCTGCTCTGGACTTGCTCTTGAAAGGGCCTCAACCATTCATCAAGCACTTTCTGCATACATATCTGAAGCTTTGGATCATGCACCTTCTCTCATAATCTTTGATGATCTTGATAGCATTATTTTTTCATCTTCTGACTCAGAAGTACACCAACCCATGACCTCTGTTGTTGCTCTTACAAAATTTCTCGCAGACATCATGGATGAGTATGGGGTAATAACTTCTTCTTGGTTGTTAGTCTCACAAGTCTTTGAATAGTTGTACTCAAGCCAATGTGAGTGCATGTTTTATTAAGTTTTAGTAAAAACTGCATTGTTGATCAAATGGTTTTATTGATAAAGCCACTATGACTCTGAAATGAGTAAAGAAAAACTAGTGATTTATGAAAATTTAATATGATGATATCCTTTTTGCTCTGGGTGCATAAACTACTACTTATGAAATGAGTTAAGAATTAAATTGAAAGGTTAAAGAAATAAAGTTGGAAGTGTTTCTTGCTCTTTTTCCAATTGGTTGTCCTAAATTCATCTGATCATATGTAAGCCTTCATGTGAAGTATAGTCTGTTCTGTGGATCATAGTTTATGAATTTGGTTAACTCGTTACAAGATATAAAAGTGAGCTTTTCGGTTATTCCGCTGGTTTCTGAGGATGCCATTTTATAGACCCCTTTCTAGTTCCTAGTGTCAGTATGGCATGGTTATGTTAGTTTCATTACTCTTTTCAATATCCTAGTCAGCTAATGAATATTGTAATGAATAGGAAAAAAGGAAGAGCTTATGTGGAATTGGGCCGATTGCTTTTATAGCTTCTGTGCAGACTCTAGATAGTATTCCACAGTCATTGAGCTCTTCAGGTTTGTCTCAGAATGAATGCTTATGGAAGAACTTGGGTCAGTAGTATTTCCTTTTCTCTTATTTTATTCAATTCTTATGTTGGTTTTGTTAGGACGGTTTGACTTTCATGTACAACTGCCTGCTCCTACTGCCTCAGAACGCCAGGCTATTCTAAAGCATGAAATCCAGAGACGTTCCCTGCAATGTTCAGATGATGTCTTGCTAGATGTAGCTTCCAAGTGTGATGGTTATGACGCATATGATCTGGTACTCATTTCCAGTTTTGATTCAAAATGCAATGATGCTTTTGTTCTTTTTGTTTTCCCTGAAGATAGGGTATGTTCTGAAGATAGGGTATGTTGTTCAAGTTATATTTAGATATTCTTTCCATGATTTTATCCTTGCATATACGCTAGTGTGTGTCTTTTGTGTGCTTGCAATTGTCAACATGAAGTGTTTTCCATCATTTTTTATATCTAAAGAAAAAAAAGGTGGTTCATTCTCTCAAAATCCTTTCAATGGAAGTACAGAAAATTCTATATAGCTAGAGAAGGATAAGATAAAGAAAGTACTGAAATATTCTTGCATGTCAAGTTGCTGTTTTGTCCTGTCCTAAAGTGGCATTCAGATTGGAATGGAGGCTTTGTCTTTCCTTGAGTTAATTGAATGTTTAATGGAACTCATGGATTTGGTCTATTGGACCCTAATAATAACTTGCATATTTTATGAACCTGGGCAATTTTGTTTTATGCTTTTCTCTATACATCATTATTTTTAATAAGGTATGTGTTGCATATTTTTGTGTCTGATTTTATTAAAATTTTCTTTTCATTCTTGTCAATCCTCATTTGTTGTGCAAGCTTATTTATTCAAGCTTTTATTTTAAACAGAACTAGAGCAGTTATCTCAATTGTTTATTATAAAAGCTTATCTATTCAAGCTTTTGTTTTAGTCAGAATTCTATACAGTTTCCTAATCGTTGATTGAAATTCTGATGTGTAATTTCTAACTTTATGTTAGCAGCATCTATGTTTTTGGTATTACTTATTACATGTTTAAAAATCATGGGTTCTTTATTCCTAAAAATGCATCTATAGAATGTTGTCACTAGCTCTTAAAATGGTCAAGCTAAGTGAATCTTGTGACTGAGTTTTGGAATTCAAAGTTGCTTATTTTTGAATTGCAAACATGTGAAATTCTAAATTTTATTATGGATCTTTTTCTCTATGTCAGGAAATATTGGTCGATAGAACTGTACATGCTGCCATTGGCCGTTTTTTGCCTTCTCAAATTAGTTATGAAAATCATGAGGTACCCACCTTGGTGAGGGATGATTTTTCTCGGGCAATGCATGAGTTCCTTCCTGTTGCCATGCGTGATATTACTAAATCTGCTTCTGAAGGTGGTCGCTCTGGGTGGGATGATGTTGGTGGTCTCAAGGACATAAGAAATGCTATTAAAGAGGTATAGGCAATGATAATACTTCTTTGGTTAACAATCGAATTCTTGCTATTACAAGGGCAGTATTTCATGTATTTATACTGCTTCATTGATGATAGCTTATCTATAGAAATATTTTTTGAGAAAAAAATTTCTCGGAAAATTATCATTAATTGGAAATATATTTTTGGTGTTTGGGAAATTCTATTTTTTTTTTAATTTTATTTTACTTATTTACTTCATATAAATGGCAGATGATTGAATTGCCTTCTAAGTTCTCAAATATTTTTGCACAAGCTCCTTTAAGGTTGCGGTCAAATGTTCTCTTATATGGTCCTCCTGGTTGTGGCAAGACTCACATTGTTGGTGCAGCTGCTGCTGCTTGTGCACTGCGATTTATATCAGTAAAAGGGCCCGAACTATTGAACAAATATATTGGTGCTTCTGAGCAAGCTGTAAGAATGCAATTACTTAAGTTACAGATATAGTTTGTTTTTTCGTATCTCATTGATATTTTGTAATCCAATTACCTATCATAGCCTGTAAGCTTTTTATGCATTTTTTATCGGTGACTTTGTTGTATGTTTCTTAACATTATCAATTTAATTATTGAATTTTTTTTTTTGAATTTTTGGGTTTTTCTGAAAGGATATATACGGGTGCAGCTTCGTTTGGATTTGGGTGGTTTGGGGATTGTGGAACCAAATTGACATTGTTTGGTTTAAAGTTTGTTCCCCAGCTGTGAGATATTCTCATTTTGGAATCATATAAATCCAAACAAAGCTGCTGGGGCAGTATTCTGATATGATACTGTAACATGATCAAAATTTTCTTGTACATTGGTATGCCAAGGTGATGGATATGTATATATATACTAAACAATATGAGGAATGGGTGATGCAGTGTAGTACATCTACATCCTCATAGGCACATGTTGCCTATGTTCTAATTGTGTTTTAAGCTCTTCTTGGAAAGGAAAGAAAGGACCTAGTTACAACCCTTGTGGTTCTTTTAGGTGTTCCAACTTCTACATACTTTAAATAAATTTTTATTTATATATGTTAGGTGGTCCTTTTAGCAATTTTATGTTTCTCCAACATGTGGGAATCAATAAATATTGCCATGAAACTGGTAATTTTAAATAAAATAAAGCAAACAAGAAAAAGTGGAGATTATGGGTTTTAACTCCAAATACATTTTTAATATCAGTTAGATTTATGATATCTTTGATAACTGTTCTGCAACTGATATGCAACTCCACTAGTGACGTTTGAGACCACAGAATCATTAGCTTGTGTTTCTTTTCTGAAATACATCTGCAGATTTTCTGCCATTAAATATAGTCGACAAAGCCTGCTGGTAATGCCCTTGCTTTGTTTCCAGGTTCGTGATATTTTCTTGAAAGCTGCTTCTGCAGCTCCGTGCCTTCTCTTTTTTGATGAATTTGATTCCATTGCCCCAAAACGAGGGCATGACAATACTGGAGTTACTGATCGTGTTGTTAATCAAGTCAGTTTCATATGTTCTTGTTTGTCTTGTGTTCTTTTTCAAAATTAAGGTTCTCCTTATAACATTCATATTATTTTCCTTTCTCAGTTTCTTACTGAATTAGATGGTGTTGAAGCATTAACTGGTGTTTTTGTATTTGCTGCGACAAGGTTAGTTTCTCTGTGGGGTTAATCTTAATTATTTAAAGTTCCTCTCACTGTATACTGATATGATAGTCATTTCCTTATTTGTAGTCCAATGTGTAATGTATTGATAATTTTGTCACTAGCACTCTATAGCCTCTTCAATTGCTTAAATCAGATCATTGATAGATAGTTCTTTTTAACAGTGTTTGAGTGCATGTATACTACACTATGAATTTAGGGAATAAAAGATCTAGCTGGGAGCCAAAAACTATCTATTCCCACAGTGTGTGAAATTTTCTTTTATTTTGGTTGCATACTAAATATAATTATACACTTATAATAACTAATTAAGTGATATTGTGTGAAATTTTCTTTTATTTTTGTTGTATACTAAATATTATTGTACACCTATAATAACTAATTAAGTGATATTCTCCTAATGATCTTTATTTTAAATGGCATAGACTGCATGGATATAATAATTTCAAATCTTACCAAACTACCAAAAAAATTGACAAGCAGATAGGTCTGATGATAACATATTGAAAACAGAGATCCTCAATACAATGCTATTTTCCATCTCTTTCCTTGCATATATGGATTTGCAATATAAAATAGGCAATAAGTAAGGAAAGCCATTTTATGAATGCATAATTTATGTGAATTTATATATCTACAATGAAAATGGTACTGTAGACATAGTCGGTGATATTTTTTTTCCCCTTCAAATTATTTGTTGAATATTTGTAATTATAACCTGAAATTTATGTTCTTATAACTCTCTTTCTCATGTGTGCTTTAAAATGCTCACTGGCTCTCACATTTATGAAGCAGTAGACCTGATCTTCTTGATGCTGCACTGCTGAGACCTGGTAGGTTAGACCGACTTCTTTTTTGTGACTTTCCATCTCCTCAGGAGAGATTGGACATCCTTGCGGTTCTTTCTAGAAAGGTCAGTGATACAGCCCAAATGTATTATTTTTGAGTTTTTGGTTTTTCATTGTTCATTTTTTTTATTTTTTTTCATTTTTTTCCCCTTCTGCCTTATTCTTATTTCCTCCTCTGTTCTATATGATGTCATCCTAGTCTTAAGGATGGTTATATTTTTTGCGCATGGGTAAGGCACCTGAGAGTAAAATCCTCATAAGGTGTTTTACAAGTTTATGAATTCAGTTAATATATGCAACCATCAGGATGAGAACATGTTCAGATACTGGCATCTTGATTATAGGTTTTGTTAAATTACAGAAATCTGTAAAAGATTATATTCTCCTCTGCCTAGTTCTTAGAACCACTAGATAGTCAGCACTGATTTCTACTCTGTGACGTGGACGTCTTACTTAGGAATGGCTCTATTGCGAATTCCTATTCATGTTGAGAAGTCTGTGAGCCATAGAGAGAAAAGTTTGAAAAAAATAAAACATGGTTATCCCACATTGATACAAAATAGCCCAAATGAATTTTAAAGAATAATGCGTTTCATTTTGCAGGACTTGGAAAAGATTCATACCTGTTTTCTTCTTGGGAACCCTTAGCTAAAATGCCAAAGTATCAAAAATTTGGTAGCATTATGCCCATAATCATACATAGGGCACATAACTGTAGATTCTTGGTAAATATTAATATCAAATTGTTGATTTAGAGATGACATTACATGCTCAATGGGGAATGAATGTTGTCATGTATGGAATTAACTTGTAATAGCTGTAGCATGCAACTTTAAGGTAAGAAGTATGCTTATGTGAGCATGTGCATGAGTTCGCACACGCTCAGCAGTTTATGAGATATTATGTGGAATTCATTAAAGTACAAGGGCAGCTACAAGAAGTTGAATGAAATTAATTGGGTTAGTTATTTAAATACTTGTGTTAAAAAAAGACAAGTATACATATGACTTCAAAATCTAAAAGATACATCGAAAAAATATGTGCAATAAAAGATTTTGTCAAATTGATAAATAAAGTAAACATATAATTATGATTAAGAAAATTAGGTAAACAAAACTAGATTTTCATCTTTACTTAATATTTTTGACCAGTTAACAAATCCTTCTGTATATTTACATCTATAACTTTGCGAGAAGAATTGTCTCCCTTATCGTTATTACAACTGAAACTCATCAAGCAATGACCTGTAACAGGCAGTGATCTTACCAAAGAGGGAGTTCAAGGGTAGAATTGGAGGCAATCCCGCCGTAACATTTTTTCTTTTCAAATTAATTTTTATGAACTGACTACTTTAATACCAAACCCAAGAATTAGTCATTGCACTTCAATCAGAACTTGTGATAATGTATAGAAGAAGAAGAAGAAGAAGAAGAAATAGTGATACGAACTAGGTTGATTTTTGGATCTTAATTTATATGTAGCACAAGTCTCAAGCCTTTAATTCAAAAATCAAATAAGATAAGCTCTTAAATCTCAATTAGACCTCTAAAAAATTTGTTTCTAACATCATGAATTATAAAGATTTAAGAGGTGTTAATCTCAATCTTAAATTAACTAAATAATTTAAAACCTAGATTAAACGAGTTTGTAAAATTATTAAGATTTCATTTAACAATCTCACCAAGTCCTATTAAAAACTCAAGAAGAAAATTGACTCTCACAAATAATTTTGATAAAAAAAATATTTTTCATTCATTCCTTCATTTGGCTGAACAAGAAGAACTATTTATAGCATTTACAAAATTTCTAGAAAACCCTAAGAATTACTTCTTAATTAGACCAAATCTATTTATTCTATTTAGAAAAAAAGATTTTCTTAAGCTAAATAGGAAAAAATGAAAAGATACATTAGATATCTTTCTAATTATAAAAGAAGTTTTTTATATAAGAAAATAATACAAGTTCCTAATTAAAAAAAAGAAGAGAATGATATGTTAAGATCTTGTCAATCTTAGAAAGATATTTTGACTTAACTTTTCTTTTATATGTGCCGCCTCTCCATTAGTTTTTATTTAAGACTTTTATTCTTTCATTAAAGGTATTTGGAATATTCTTGAAAGTTTCTTAGAATATTCTAGAATCTTTTTGGAACTTTCTAGAATCTTTTAGAACATTTTTGGGCAAATTTTTTCCATTTGTAGAGCCATTTTTAAGATTCATACATGAATGGAAGAATAAAAATGACTATTTTGCCCTTGTGAAGAAGATTGTCCAAATAAAATAGGTTTAAATGTGATAGTTTTAAATATGACAACTTCAAATCTAACAAGTACAAATAAAACAAGTTTAAATATGACAATTCCAAATATGACAATTCTAAATAAGGCAGCTCCAAATATGGCCGCTCCAAATATGACAAGTCCAAATAATGCATAAATATGACAGTTCTAAATATGACAGCTCCAAATGTGATAGGTTTTGAAGTTTTTGTGATGCCGTCATTCTTTCAAAAGAGAACTCCTTGCTAGTCTTTTTCACTTTTTTTAGCCTTGAGCTTGCCTCTAACTTGGTTGATATCAAAGTGGGATTTATTCTTTTTATTACTTGATGCTCATAGTAGGTTGTCTCTATGTAGAAACAAGATGTTTCTGCTTTTTGGTGAAGGAAATATAATTTTGCCACTAGCATGTCTCCAAGGAGACTGGCTGCTGACAGAGGTAGAATCCATGTAAAAGATAAAGAGTTCCACCTGCTTGCATTTCTCATGTTTGTTTTCTGGAAATTATTGCAGCTGCCTCTGGATAATGATGTTGACTTAGATGCCATCGCTTATATGACAGAAGGATTTAGTGGAGCTGACCTACAAGCTCTTCTATCCGATGCACAGCTTGCAGCAGTTCATGAACACCTGAGTGCAGATGGTAGTAACCCTGGGAAAATGCCTGTTATAACTGATGCCCTGTTGAAGTCTGTTGCTTCCAAAGCAAGGCCATCTATTTCTGAAGCTGAGAAACTGAGGTTATATGGTATTTATAATCAGTTCTTGGATTCAAAGAAATCTGCTGCAGCCCAGGTCCTTTCATTTCTCTATGATCATGTTTTGATGCAGTCTCAAATTCTTTTGATGCACTTCCATATTCTGTTTTTCTTTAGATCATGCACTCTCATATTCAGCAAAATATATCTTGAGACTTCAAACGTATGCATGCTTATGTTATTGAGCTTTTGTGCTTTGATTTGAATTCATTAAGCTCTAGTTTTATTATTTTCTTGTATTAAGGACTTTGATGACAGCAAAGATGAAATTGATGAGAAATTCATAAACAACTGTTAAAAACTTAAAAAACTTATAGTATTTTCACAATTGAAATCACTAAGGTTATAAAAAAAAAAAGAAACAAAATTAATTTTGCAATTCTAAAATTTTAAAGTTTAGCAATCAAGTAGTGCTATCCTTTTTAAGAAAATGTGATTGTGAATGTGACTTTCTAGTAATTTTTAAATTGCCATTCATCGATTCATTTGTATTATCTCTAGAAATCCTTAATGTTATAAAAATAAAATGTGTATGAATCAAGTATCAATAGCATAATCACGTAAATTTCAGGAGCTTTAGAATGTATTTTGCCTCTCACATTCTGGCTGCTTTAGATCATGCATGCTTATATTCTTTTTTTCTTCAGATCAAGCTTAGAGCTAATCTAAGTATTATTTGTTTGCAGTCAAGGGATGCAAAAGGCAAAAGAGCTACACTAGCATGACAATAGCCAGTCGCTGCTAGTTGTCATTCATGACTTTAGATGGAATGGATGCTAGTTGTTCACAAACTACTAAAAGTAAAGCTACGCTTCATTGGTCCCATACTAACTTAAACATGGGAACATTCCGCTTCCTTCATTTCCCTGCATTATATACTCAATAGATTTAGTTTTATTCTTCTCTCTCATTGTACTTAAATCAATATATAATATCTTCTCAAGTTGGTTGTAGCTATTAAATTCCTTGATGTTAGAAAAAGCAGTAGTCCAGTCCAAAGTCCCAAATCTTTAGAGCAAATTTCTCCTGCTTATTCGCCCTTGACTTTGTTACGTCATCTGCCATAACTGATTGGAAACAATTTATCAACTTGAGCAGGACAAAAACAATCTATAAACTTGTGTACACAAGGACAAGTATATATGACTTAAAAATCTAAAAGATACATTGAAAAAATTTGGGTGATAAAAGATTTTCTCAAACTAACAAACTAAAGGGAACATAAAATTATGATGAAGAAAATTAGGTAAAGAAAACTGAATTTTCATCTTGCTAGTTAACAAATCATTCTGTATATTTACATCTGTAACATTACTGCAAGAACTAGAATTGTGTCCCTTATTTGAAGCTCGTCGAGCAATGACTTGTAACAAGCAGTGGTCTTACCAAAAAGGGAAGTTTTATTATTTGTATGTCATTAAGCTCTCGTGCTTTGATTTATACACGTACATTTCTCAAACTTTTTTTTTTTATTAAATTTTTTATTAAAGACTTTGATCATAATAAAGATAAAATTGAAGAGAAATTCATAATAATTATTTAGAGACTTAAAAAAAATTTATATTAAATTTTCACATAGAAATCACTAAAGTTCTAAAAAAGGAAACAAAATAAATTGACTCTAAACTTTTAAAGTTTTATTAATCAAGTAGTGTTATTATTATTTTTTTTTTTTGTAGAAAATGTAATTGTGGTTTGTTAATTGCCATCAATAAATTTCTCATCAATTTCACTTTCATTATCACTAAATTCCTTAATATTAGAAACAATAAAATTTTGAGAGTTCAATGTGCATGAATTAAAATATGAAGACTCAATAATATAATTATGTAAAATTCAGGAGCCTTAGAATGTGTTTTGCCTCTCATATTCTGGCTTGTTTAGATCACGCTTAGAACTAATGTATGTAATTGTTTTCAGTCAAGAGATGCAAAAAGGCAAAAGAATTTCCCCCCCCCAAAAAACAATGTACCTGTAGGAACACCAAATAACTGTCAAATAATTACCTTATAAACAACTGTTCCTACGACAGTGAGGATTTTCAAACTAATCAACGTATGCTAGAAACACCTCACCAGCACATTAAAGCAATCTTGAAAATTCACACTACGTCATAATAATAACAGGATTCACATTTAGCTTAAATCCTATAACGATAACAAACTGGATAAACCAATAGCTTATTTATTGCACCCCCACCTTTTCTTTCCCATATTATATTACGCATTAGATCACAGTTTATGCTTTTACAAAAATAAAAAATAAAAACTATATTTAGCCATACATGGACAATTAGAAATATATCTAATCCCTTATGCTTTGTTTGCGAAATTATATAGAGAGGAAAGAAAATAATGAGGAAAAATAAAATTTATTTTTCTTTTTTTTTTTTTTTTCCTTTCTCATGTTTGAAAAAAAGGAAAAGGAAGGAAAATAATTTTATTTTTCTTTGTTTGGAAATCAAAATATGGAAGGAAAGGAAAATATTATTTCATATATTTTTTTATTTTATCATTTATTGAAGAAAACAAAGTTATTAAAATAAATTAGAGAAAACAAAAAAGTTATAGCCATAATTATAATTTTATAAAAATTTTTTCAATTTCTCATATTTTCTCTCCAATTCGGAGAGAAAATAAATTCATTTTCCGTTTTTTTCACAACAAGAGAAAATATCTTTTCTTTCTTATTTTCCACTCCTATTTTACTTTTCTTCTTATTTGTCTCTCTTCCAAACGAAGAGTTAAGGGTACAAGTGCAGAAGAAGCCAAGTCTCTTTTGATCTCTGTGCTGATATTATTACAAACATTGCACTAGAATGTACAAGTTTTCCGAGCAACAAAAAAATGGCTTTTGTTAATTTAATGTGCTTTGCGTGAAACCAAGGAAAGTCTCAGGCATGTCAAGTTACATGAACTGAATTGGAATGTATAATATGAAACAAAGAATCCAAGCCAAGACAACATAAAAGCACGAAAACTATTTTTTAGTATAAACACAGAAGTCCCAAAAAAGTTATAAAGTAATGGTAATGTCTACAACTTAGCAGACAACTTTGATAAAGGAGCCAAAAAATCACAATTCTCTGGATCTGCAAGTATCTGTACCCTCAATTCTTGAGCTTCGGACGTATTCTTATCCCTCAGAGCTGCTTTGTCGATTGCGTTCTTGCCACGAGTATCAATTGCAGCACGAGCATCATTAATTCGGTCATTAACGGATTGCAATTGGGCCTTGAGCTGCTGTAATTGGCGTTCTGCTTGTTCTATTTCTTGAGTCAACACACCTCGGTTTCGCCTGAGTGTGGGAAGTTCTTCAGCGATAGACCTAAGATTTTGCTGGGAAATAGAGATATCCCTGGAGAAAGTTCCAACGTCTTGAAGCATTAGGTCGAGGGAGACCTGTCTCGATACCTGCTTGTTAATGTAGTGAGAAAAACGCTCCAACATTCCCAATTCTTCAGGGCACAGGGTAACAGTACCACCTAACAACAGAAGTTGCGAAGCAGCATCTTGCTTGGATTTTTTTAAGGCGGCTTTGGTCTACTAAGAAGCCAGTCCCATAGCAAAGCTCGTTTAGGATCTGGCGCAGAAAATAGGTGAAAGTCCCGTCTTGGGAGGAGGAAGGCAGTGTCGAAGAAGATTCATAGTTGAGATCCTCCAAAATACGTTTCACCAATTCATCAGTAGCCTTGTCTTCAGAGGTAGCCTGCATAAAGACCAAGAAAATAAGAATGACAGCAACGACAACACGACATGAAGCTAAACAAATGCAAATGAATTACTTCAAAATCATTTTTAGGATCGACAATTTCGGAGCCACTAATTGCCGAAGCACCCACTTTAGAGCCTTGCGCTAAAACTTGGGAATAGAGTGACACTTCCTGCATCAAGTAGTCTTCTTCATGAATAATCTCTCCATTTAAGAGAGGATGCTCTTCATCAATCAAAGAATCAGGCTTTGGAACGGAGGTTTGACCTACTAAGTCAAAAAAAATAATAATAATAATTTCATCATGTTTCTTGTATCAGAAAAAACGTCCAGGTTCATTTGGTGCCAAATGAACAATAAAAAATCAAGGCTGAGAGAGAGAAGCAAAAGAAAAATCTTCTATCAAGTATAAGGAGTAAGAAATTACCCTCGACATGAGGGGTCGAAACATCATAGACTTCTCCTGATGGGCCAATTGCATGAACGAGAGCCTTGTCTTCTGGGACATTCAAGTTGGAAGATGATCCTAAATTATCTGATTCCTCGGAAGTAGTTTCTTCATCTGAGAGCTCAGAAACCTCGAGAGACCCGGACGACGTGAGCACCAACAAAGGAATAAGGGAAAGGAAATCGCAAAAGCAGGCATACATACCAAAATAAAGAGGGGAAGAGAGCAATACCTCAGTAGTCAATATAGGTAAGAAGGAGGGTAGGAATCTAGTTTTAGTTACATCATCCTCCCATTCAACCCCTTTCCACCAATCTTTCTCCGCTTCAATCACAACTTTTCTTCCATTTGCACTGCTGGAGTTTAATGGAAGCTTCTTCAGCTTAGGACACTTATACACTCGGATTTTCTTGAGAAACGGGAAGGACAGGGTTTCCCAATATATGCTTTTCAGTTCCGGTAAGCGTGCTAAGTCTAAATCTTGGAGATTTGAAAATGTGTATGGAATTTCATCCCCAGCTACAATAATAGAAGTTGATTTCTCACCACTTATTATTTCTTCCATATTTTCATTGAATGCTACATGCAAGATTGTCAAATTTGGGGCTAGAATAAGCCAAGTTAACTCCCGCAACATCTTATTATTTTCCACATATACTTTTCGAAGACTGTTAAAGCACTTGTCCCTAGAGATTATTAAGTTGCCGAGACCTCCTCCTCCAGCTCCAGGTGCTGCATGTGTTTCTGTCTCTTCCCCTATAATCAACTCTTCTAAATTAGTCGAATCAATTCGTAGAAAATCCAATTGTTTCGTATTTGCCATCCACGAAATGTTTACGGATTTGGGACCTTCAAATTTAAAAAGCAATAGAGATTCAGTACAGTTGAGTAATGTGTGGGCGCTGCTAAAGTTGTGGAGAGCAGAAGCATGTGTTATCGTGAGGCTCAATTTATTCAGATTTCCCAAACATTTCATTTCCTCTATTAATGCACCGTCAGCAATTACATCGACCACCCAATACATTCTAAAAATTTCCAGAAACTTCAAACTAGCTATCACTTGCCTCTGGAACATTTCTTTCAGTTCAATATACTCCAAGTTCAAATATTTCAGCTTTACCAACATCTTCAATTCATCTGGCAATTTTATTATACTGGTCCATGACAGATTAAGATACTGCAATGAGATCAATTTTGATATTCCCACTGGCAATTCCTCTATACCAGTATTGGATAGGTCTAGAACCGTTAGTGCCTCCATATGCTGGAAAAAATCATTGCTGATACTCAAATTAGGATTCCTACAGAGAAATAAATTCAAGAGAAGAGAACATATTGGCACTTGTCGGATACTCTCCAATGAGTTTACCATCAGTGATATCCGTTTTACTCCTTTCCATTTTCCAACTTTTGGTGCTTTAAGCAATCCAATACCCGCTTGTACCAAAAATTTCTCTTCATTTTCAAACTTAGAAGTTATCCACAGAGCCATGTCACCAATCACATCATGCATTTTTACATATTGGTCTTGGGTTTCCTCTTTCTCTCCCTCTTCTAATAAACATGCCCGAACAAGAGTACCAATAATAGTTTATCCCTCATTGCGAGTACACACAAAATTCTCGCAAATCCAATAATCAATCAATTCTTCTTTGAGAATTTCGAAGTCCTCAGGAAACAAGGAACAATATAAGAAACAAGAGCTAGTTTTAGGCTTAGTCAGACTGTCATAACTGAACTTCAAACGAGCAAATACCTCCACTTCCATATCTTGAAATATCTCATCTTCCATCCCTTGTAAATTTGAAGAGTTTCTTAAGGCCTCAAGTGCATTCTCCCATCCTTTAACTGTATTGTTAGAAGCCATGGCACTGCCAATGGTAATGAGAGCGATTGGCATGCCAGCACACTCTTTAGCAACATCTTGAGCTTTAGGAACAACATTCTGATTAATATGACCAACTTTTGCCTGAAACAATGCCCAAGCTTCTTCCCACTCCAAAGGGTTAACTTTTATTATTTTGGCTCCCATTTTTCCACATACTGAACTGGAACGTGTTGTGATTACCATCTTGGAACCGTTCTGTCTGTTTGGTTGAGGAATTCCCATATCTTCAATGTGGAGTCTGCCCCAGACATCGTCTAGTAGTAATACAAATTTCTTCGAGTTCAATACCTTGAATATATCTTCTGCCTTCTCATTAAGACCTTTTGCTCCCCATTTGTCATCAAAAAAGCCAATTTTTTTCCAAATGTTATCTTGAATCTTCTCAAGTTTCAAATCTTTTGACACAACAACCCACACTACAAGATCAAAATCATGGGGTGTTTGGAGGAACTTGTTGTTGAGTTGCTTTAAGAGAGTTGTTTTTCCGATACCACCCATCCCACATATGCCAAGAGTGACCACTTCTTCCTTCATGAGGCTGCTCCATAGCTTGTCCAATGCAGTTTCCAACCCCACAGTTTCACCACAAGGCCTTTCAACTACCCGTTCTGCAGCTGCTCTCTCAACCACCTTATCGAAAACTGGAGATGCAGTTCTTGGAGCACCACCCTCCAAGACACAACTTGTTAGCACTTTCTCGTTCAGCATATGTGATTAGCTGATTAAGTTCTGGCAACTTTTTCGCGACTGTTTCAAGCCACACCTTAACTTGTTGCAGTCGGCTCATTTCTGGACCTTCCTGATTGCGGAGCTTTTGATTCATGTCATTCTGGGACGCCTCTAATCTTTGCATTGCAGTCTTCAATTCATCAAGATTTTCTTTAAGCTTCCACACGTACACCACTTGTCCAGCAACGCAATCTGAGCAGCGAGTGATCAAGGTTCCGTCAACAACTGATGGATGAAATGAGCAGCAGAAACCCATTTTGACTGATCAATGTAGAGTAGAAAAAGATGAAAATTGAGAAATGAGTTTGGTGGATGTGAACAAGTCCCGCGTCCGAAAAGAAAGAAGAAAATTAAATTGAGACGATATTAACAAGAGGTAGCCAATGATGAGGTAATTACTTATCGATGGTAATTACACAGATATAGCCAACTAAAACAAACAACTTTTGGGAAATGGATCTTTTTATCTCCGTTGATAACAAAGTTTGGTGGATTCTTTTTAGCAACACACTGACAACAATGCCAGATTCTTCAGTTCTACTTCTCCCAATAACTTCACAAGCATATCCTATTATCAAATCTTTTTTAATGGTTTATCCAGGTCTCTTCCTCACGCATTGGCGCATGGTTTTCACTCTCAATTATAAATAAATACTATATATTACCAGTTTATTCTATCACTTTCAATTATCCGAAAAAAAAAAAGCAACTCAAATAAATTTATTTAGTACACGACAAATACTACATTTTTATAATTGTGAAAATTATATCTATTAAGCTATATAAAAATGAATGGACTTGTCTATATTTTTTGACATTATTGTTCATAAGTTTCCATATATCAGTTTATTCTATCATTCTTCATAAGTTCCAAATCAATTACACTAACAACTTTATGGAAATTTTAAGAACGACATTAAGAATTTGGACAAATACAAAGGATAATGAAGTTGCAAATTTTTAATCAAAGATAAAGTAATTCCAAACAAAACACTATTATCAAAGGGAAACGGGACATCCAGAAATAACTAATAAGCAATCCAGAAACAAACCGTGATAGCCATCATTGTAATTGCCAGGTCCAAAAATCTTTAGAGCAAATTTGTCCTGTTTATTCATCCTTTCCTTTGCTACGTCATCTGCCACAAAATATTGGAAACTATTTATAAGCTTGAGCAGGACAAAAACAAAACTAATGACAGTATAAATGACGCAGGAATTATTAACAAGAAGCGAATAGAAACTCCCAAAACTCTAAGGTAATATTTGGTACGATGTAATAAAATTTAATGTAATATAATCAAAAGAAATTTTAGTTTAATAGTTCATCGAGTTTGTATTTGATTACATTCTACCAAACATTACCTAAAAATATAAAAGAATTTTGTACTATCCACAAAACCATGATAAAAGCTTTTTTTATTATAATAATAACAGTGCCATAAGTCCAATAATTTATTAAATCATTTTTAGTTATTTTCAAGTCCTATGAAAGTAAGACACAAAATAACTAAAGAGTTAGTTCATTCTTTTCTGTCTCCTCTAAAGAAATCATGTTTTCCTTTTCTTACATCTTAGCTTATTAATTCATTTCCATAATCAAAAGATTACATTTATAGTATTATACATATATTGTTGATGCACGTTGAAGCAATTGTTGCTGGTTGATGAAGCAAGGAGTTGCTACTGGTGCATTGGAGCTGAAGTTGCAGCTGTTGGATGACAGTAAGTGTTGACAATTTGTTGATCTCTTTTTTTGTATATTTTAGTCTTTAGTTTGTAAACCTTGATTGTATTATTTTATGAATTATGGTTGTAGATTTTGTTTGATTTAAGCAAAGGTATAGAATAACAAATCTTACTTAAATTAAGCAAAAGTTGATAGAGTTGCTAGAAGTTGTTAAGCCATACTCTTATCCTTTCGTAAACAAATATATACAAATGAAGTACCAGAGTTTCAGTTGCTCTTCTTCACGTTTTCTTCTTCTTTGTTGTTATTATTTTTACTCTTTAAGCTTTGATAATATATATATATAAAAGAGAGAGAGAGTGAGATTTTTATGAATGCTTTGATTTCTTACAAAGCCAAAGTAATCCAAATTTACATTCACTCTGATAAAAACAATTATTAACAAGAAAATATTTTATTAAAGATTGAAAGATAAGGGAGAATGAACTCAAATAATTTTTCAAAGCTATAAAATAAGCTCTTCAATTTAAAAATGTAATGAATAAGACAACTGCTTCTATCTAAAAGTTAGATGCTTCCATTGTTAAAGAAAGAAAAAAGTAAAGAAGATTGTGCATCAAAGGTTAGGATATAGAGTTGGTGCTTTTGCCCATGACATTGAGTTCAAAAAGAATGTCACTCCTTACATATGCATTGATGATAATGGATAATTATATCAGCACCATAATAACACATAGCAATGGATCAATTAAAATTCAGAGAGAGCGTCCATCGCTGATCCTAGGTTACAGAATTTTTGAGAAAGTAACTTACTGTCCATGGTTGATCATTTGTTATCACGCTGCACTAGTGAAACAAGCAAGCATAAAGTGTTGGAAAAATGCGATTAGCAATGTCTTTAAAATTGAACTAGTAATCAAACTGATTAGCTAGTCAATTTTCAATTTGATCGCAATTTAATTAATTTAATCATTTCAGTTTAATTTGATCAAAGCTTAATCAATTTAATTAATTTTTTATTTTTTTAAGAAATATATATAAACGATATTTAAAAAATTAAATATTTAATTGATCAATTTTTAAGAAATATATATAAATAATATTTAAAAATTAAAATTAAAAAATATATATACTATAATAAAGTAGTGGCAAATTTATTAATATTTAAAAAAGAAATATAATTTTTAAAAATTTTTATATTTTTCATAAATAATGTAAATTTTATATATAACCGATTTAATTCAATTTTCAATTTCAATTTCAATTTTTTTAATTTTAATTGATTTTTTATCAACTAATTTTGAGTATTGAACTAAACCAAATCAGTCTTCAATTTTCGATTTTATTGATTCGATCAAAATAATTCAATTCTGAAAACAATGACAAATGGAGAGGACCTTGATCTCCACGGATAATAATTGTGAAGAATTTCTAATAATTGTAACTGCCTCTGAATAGCTTCGCACTCAAAACATACAAGGATATTTCTTTTATCTAAACTCCATAATGAACTTTGGATAATAAAAATAAGCCAAATAAGGATATAAGAAAACCACATAATTCAACACAGTAAATTATCAAACAATTTGAACCGAAATCCCACAATTACAGAAGTAGGCCATGGGGCATTTTAGACCGTAAAACATTTCTTTGAATTATGTTGCAAACCAAAAACCAATCAGTTAATCACCTTGGTTGCGTATAATGATGCATCCAATTAAACCTGCAATCTTGTGGACTTTCCTGCCTAGGAAAACAAGGAATGAAGCAACGCATAACAATATAATAATGTCCACTGGTCAAAGCAAGCATTTTCACACTGATGACTATGCTTGAAACACCTCACCAGGACATTAAGGCAATCTTGAAAATTCATACTGCACCATCACTATGACAGGATTCGCATTCAGCTCAGCTCCTAGTTTTATCAACAGACTAACAACAGCTTATTGCACGCCACCATGTCTATCCCATGGAAAAATTACCAAATTGCATTATGTAGCATATCACAGTGTATTTATTTATTTATTTATTTTTACAAACAAAGGACACTATATTTAGCCATATTTGGACAATTGCTTATGCGCTTAATTTCACTAGCATATATAAAGGGAAATATCAAATCCCTTCACGGTACAAGTGCAGAACAAGCCAAGCCTCTTTCGTTCTCAGTGCTGATATTACAACATTGCACAAGAATTGTAAGGCATAAACAGAACTTGAAGTTGAGGTTAAATTTTCAAACAAAAAATGGCTTCTATTAATCAACTTACATGAAAACATTATGAGAGGAAATCAAGTCTCCAGACACATTTGTTGACTGAGGACAATATTCTTCAGCTCTATTTCTGCCAATAACTCCAGAAGCATAACCTATTATCAAATGGTGAAATGCTGGACATGTTTCTTGGACTAATCTTTTTTAATTGCTCATCCATGGAAAAGGAGATCGATCTTTCTTCAGTTGTTGCCCACCAAAGGAGCATAGGCACAGTACAATGCAAATTATTGCTAGCCATACCATAACTACCATTCACAGGACATACAAAAATCAGCAGCATCTAAACCAATAGCAAGAGACTGACTACCCTTCACAGGATCCACAAGAATCAGTATCAAAACAAATAGCAAGATGGATGCTAACTGCCAAAGATGCTTTTGGGAACAGGGTTGACATCATGAAAAAGCACTATTAAGAGACTTGCACATCTATCATAAAAAGAGTGTAGATAGGCTGAAAAAAAAAAACTACTAGAAAAGCGACTTTAATATAAAACACATCTTCCTTTAGTAGATTTCATTTGAAGTGAGAATACATTATACTTTATGTTGGCCCTAGGCATACCCTCAAACACCTGCCCTTGATTCCAACAAACATACAGATGGAGACAGACATTATTCACTACATCCATAAAAAGAGGAAAGACTTTTTCACTTGGTTTTGGCTCTGATATCTAACCTTTATAGTAAAGTTTAAGCAATCAAGTGGGCATGTAAAACTAATTGACACAGCAACCTTTAATCCTAACATCAGAACATTAAACGGAACAGAATGTTTCTCAAAATCCTTATTTCAACATCCTGCCAAGTATGAAATTCAGAACTACTTTCATTTGAGTGATCCGAAGATGAAATTTACAAATTTCTAGTGAAAAAAATAAAGTGGAAAAGTGGCCAGTCATAGTTTAGAAGAGGAAAAATCATCAAAATGCTCTAGGCTGATGTATATACGAATTTCTGTAGGAGATCAAGTATAGATGTTCCCCCATGGTCTACGAAGTACATTGCTAAATGTCATGTAACAACACCTGGGGACATCCAGAAACTTATCAAAGCTTTGAGCATGGGCAACAGGATAAAACAGAGAAGCATCATCATATCTATCAGCTTAAACTAATGGCACTCAACATTGGAATGCTCATCATATCAAAAGCAAGAACCATACAAACAATGCATCTCTTGAGACGTGATCCATAAGAAACTATAATGTTCCATCAGCAGTAATAATGAGTACAGCTAGCAAACCACAAGGACAGCAGCAGTTTTCATGACGTTGAAACATTAATTCCAACAGCATGCTTCCAAATTTTATGATTTCAAATTTATAATAGAAGGTAACAATGAATTCTGTTTTCATTCACAAGACAATCACACGTCATGTTAACAAAATCAAACTTAAACAGTCAGGTATTAAAAACAAATAATGTGAAATAAAAAAACCATACCAATGGCCAGGGCAGCCAGACACATGTTTCTGTAGGAAATCAAGTGTGGATGTTGCCCCATAGTCTACACCCAGTACGAGGGTAACTTTATGAATCATCATCCTGAGGCCTCTACACACAAGTAGGCAAGCCTCCAATATAGGCCATGATATGCATTGGTGAAGCATCAGCATATTCATCACCTTTAACCTCCATGCTGCTGACATCATATATTACATGATATGAAAAAGGTTTGATGGAAAAAGGCACATAGAATGATCATGTCACGAGAAAAAAGTAAGAGATATGGCAAAATCCTGGCAATGTCACCTCTTGAATATCAAAAAGAATCACATGCAACATAATTGGTAAATGTCTACCTCTTACAGTGCTTTTTTGGGAGAACTTGCAACAGAAGCATTTTGACATTGAAAAAGTTAAAAATTCCACCTCATACTAGAAAGTATTTGTACAGTATAACTGAGAATGTTAGGTTTTTGATAATTGACTAATTTGGAAAAGAAAGTTATCCTCTTCCTCAACTGAAGACCCATTTCACACCTTCAAAAATTGCTTCTCAAAAGTACAACAAACTGAACAATTGGAGAATGCCAAATAAGAAAAATGCCCAGCAGACAATATCATGCCAACAAAAAATTGTGGTTCATTTGGCTGAAACTTAAAATCCACTCCAGCCAATTAAATGCAAATTAAAAAAATAAAGAACTAAGATAAAAAGAAGCATTAGGAGAAATTGGAATAAACTGTAAACAAATCAAATCTAGATTATACATTTCTTTCATACCTTTAGTCCTTTACAACATCAATAAGGGACAGTATATCGTTCAATGATAAAAGAAGAAAGGGAAGGAGACTAGATCTCTAAGTCAGCTGAAAAGAAGTATACGGCTAGAGGGCAACAAATTTCTTAGCAACATCAAATGTTCATTGTCTGAAATATGAAGCGCATCACGTAAATTTGTCAGTTTTACTTCATCCTCCCAACTCAATGGCCCAGAAGCATATAAATCCTCAATCGTAGAACGATAAGTATGTAATTCTGACCTATGAAATTCTACACCAAAATGATCAGACGAAAGTGAACATTCTTCTTTCTCATAGTCCACTCCAGAAGATGATTCAGCATCACTATAGTAATCCTCTACATGGTCAGTGTGTTGTGTAGAAAACCTAAGAGGCAAGCTGTGAGCATCATTGCCCATAGCACTACAACTACCAACAGAGGATGTACAACTATCAGTATATACAGATATTGAGGAGTCTACCAAACAACTATTATCTCCCCTATTTTCTTCCATTCTAGAAAACTCACCTGTTGCAACATTAAAAGAACACATGTAATTTTCACCAAAAATTGCATTTGGATAATCAGCAGCATCTACCTTTTCAGAAGTTGGAGATGGATGCGATGAATAAATTCTCAGCTGGCAACCATTTTTCTCAATCCGTCTCTTCTTTTGAGCAGCTAGAGCATGAGCTTCAAGGTCATATGAGGCAGGTGGTGATCTTCTCTTCAATGTTCTTGTTGAAAGCATATGAGGTTTTTGAATTTCAATACTTTTCTTCACATGACAGATATCATCTCCAGTATGTTGCTTCATCCATGTAATTGGCTGTCTATCCTTAGTCATGCCAGAACTATCCAAACCCTGTTTCAAAAACCCAAAAGTAAAGATGATTAGGTGAAGTAAGTTGAACAGAGAAGTTGACCAATTTGAATCACAAGGAACAAACAACAAGTTCTGATTAAGCAGATGTAATTCTCCAAATGGAGAATCTCACATCAGAAGCTACATCACAACCTATTTATCGACAGCAAATCCCCAGAAACAATGATTGGCCCACAAGTTCAAACAGAATCAAATGATAAACCTGATCAATAAAATTATCATACAAATAGAAACACTGAAAACTTTCTAGGTCATGACCGTTAGGCTATAGAGCAGGAGAAAAAATAGAAAAGATACAAAAAAAATAAGAGAATAAAAAAACGTCATTATGCAAGTGCAAGAAGTCCAAAAGGGAACGTAACAGTCCTAGCCTTCAGCAATTTTGCTTGAGGCAGCTGCTTCCCCCATGAACTAGCATGGACAAGACTCTAACCTTTGATCAAGAGCGAGTGAAGTACTCGCACACAAGTTCTAAATTAAAACTCACCTTTCCAACCACAAGCCACTTGCCATCTTCCCAGCACTGTCGAACCCTTAAATGAGATTTATGGACCAGCAAATCCTTGGCCAATCCAAGTATTCTAACCAAAAAGTTGTTTTTCCCCATAAACTTCACTATTCTCGCTGTTTTCCAAGACAGATCATGAAATGCCTCCACAAGATCACCAGAAACCCAATCATCCACCCCTTGAACAGGAGGCGGGCAGGGCCTAATTGCCTTTCTAGGCACCCTTTCCACAACTGCTTCATTGGTCATTGGAAACCAACCATACTTCACACTATATGTATGCCCATTCCCAGAAAGTATTTCAGCACAACGCCAAGCACCAGTCAAGACCCCCTCTTTAGTAAACACTTCCACCTTACTTCCTTTCTTAAATCTCATGATGATTATATTATTAATCACAAAGAAGTCGCCAATCTGCCATGACAAAAGAACTTAAAAAATTAGATCTTTACTGAACAAAAAATTAAATAGATCTATCAGTATTATACAAACAAAGAAAAGAAATCAAGCAACACAAAAAGTAACGATCTAGTTCAAAGTTAGATGCTTACCACATGCAAAATTAAATAAATATATGAAAACATTATACAAATAAAAAAATTATGCAACACAAAAAGTAACAATGTAGGCAATGTAGAGCAATTGAGAAAAAATGAGATTAAAAAAGAAAAGAGAGATACGAACAACAAAATAAAAGCCCAAATATAAACCCTAGAAAAGAAAGCAGCAACAAATTCAACATATAAAATACTTAATCATTCACAACGAACACCAACGAACAAACGGAAACAATAAGCAGAACCAAGAAACCACAAAAATCAAATTTCATTCCATATAAACCCTAGAAAGGCAAAGAAAATTACAGAGCGTACCAGAAGAAAATCAAATATCAAAAGAGCCAAAGATTACTGACCTTTTTGCTGTCTACGTGATTAGGTTTTCTCCGCAGAATCAGAAACTGGATTTAAGCGAAAGAAGTGATAGAAAAAGTTGTGGAAGCGTATAGAAGTCGGGGTTTATCGTGATCGGACGGTTATCGTGTAGTTACCACACTAGGCGGTTTATCTTGTGGTGTCTGTGGAGCTAATTAGGTTTCTCCACGTCAGTATAGCGAATCCATTATAAAACCGAATACAAAGGCAACTCAACCACGCTGAATCCTACAGTGGATTTGTCAAATTTTAAACTATTTATGTAAAATTAATAATTATTGATAATAATTTTATTCAAAATAAAAATTATTTAAAATAATAAATAATTATTTACGTTAATAAAATTATTATTAAAAATTTAAAAATATATTAATATAATATTATAATATAATACTGTATATTATAGTTGTCATCCACCTGTATTTTTTTTTAAATGTTTTTTAATAATACGCTTAATATAACTTTTTGCAAATCAATATTTTAAGAATGTGATGCTAAAACTCTTTTAGAATTAACAACAATACGAGTTAAAAATTTAATTAAAATTTTTTAAGAAAAAGTTAACCTTAAAATATATTTAAATTATATAGTTCTATTTCACTTTGACTTGAGGAGTTAAGATGTATAAATTGTTGATATATGGATCTCATAATTTATTTCCTATTATCATGTAAAATTGGGATTATTTTTTTTTTAGAATAAGGAAAATTGAGAAAGTTGGACAGTTGAAATAAATCCAACTATTCTATTTGATTTTATACTTTGTAAAATCAAACGCAAATATTCAATTCACCCTTTAAAAACTCACTTCCTAAATATCTTTCTTGCCAAGGAGCTTCTTTTTTTTTTTTTTTTTTTTTCTGTCTTTCTTGTCATAATTCAAAATTGATGGCTTAAGTATATTAAAAAAAGGTCCTATTTCCATTTAATAATAACAATTATAACACAGTATTTATGTTTTCAAAATTAATTAGATGGTATTTGACTTTTCAAATTAGTGCTAACTTGACTTTCAAGTTCTAACCACCTTCATCTTATTCGTTCAACATGGTCAATTTGGTTGGAGAGCATGCCAAATTATCTCGGTTTCTAAATTATGATCAATTGGGTTGCACTTCAAATTCTCCACCTAGCATTTTGTTTTGATTGAATGTAATAAAATAAAAATTGAGATGTTTATTAAAAATAAAGAAGCAAAAAAAAGAAGGAAAATAGAAAAAAAAATAACTGTTTCTAATTTAAAAGAGGGTTAGAATCTTTATTAAGGTTAAGTATTTAATTTTTATAAAAATATCCTTGTTTATGAAAAGTTATAATGATAAAAAGATAAAATGCATTATCTTTTGCTTTTGTAAAATTAATTATCCTTCTTTATCATTCATCTTCAAATTAAACTTTTCTTTTTTTGGAGAAAGTTATTCTACGTTTATCTTTCATTCTCAATTATTACCCTTTATTCAAACCAACCATTAAGAATTTCAAAAATCAAAATTTTTTTTATCAAAGTGTTTCAAAAATCAACTTTGATGCTTTTTATTATGATAGAAAATTAGAAATATTTCAGTTGAGAACAACTATTTGTATTTTATCTACACAAGTATCATCTTTAAAATCCTCATGTTTAGAATTTTGTTTTATCTTTAGGAATTATTGCCCTTAACTCTAGGATTAGGTTTAAGTATTAGTTATGTGTCTTTGAATGTCTCTCTTTTTTTTTTTTAATCATATTAGTGTTCTTTCTTTTGTAATTGTTCTCCCATATCATTTTCTTCTAAAGCTTTTTGTGTAGTTTTCTTTTATAATTTCATTATAGATAATTTATGAGATTCTAAAGCTCCTTAAATTGAAGTGGCCATTATAAATGGGTACTCAATTTAAAGATTTGATATAAGAAGCTATCCCATTCTCGTAGTGGAAAGGGATGAGGAGGTTGACATTAGAACGTCATTGTGCTTGGTGGAAAAAGTGTGGACTGATATAAGATTTAATGCTTATACTTAATGGATACGATGAAAAAATTATGGTATCTCCAGAACCGCTAGAAATTGATAAAAATATCTTTTTATTTCAATTACAACATTGGAGAGATAAAAGAGAAAATTTTGACAATGGCACTATGGCATTCCGAGAAGAATATCCTAGTCTTAAAGGAGTTAGAAGGAGATACATAACCTCTTAGATGAAATTTTTCGTAACACATCTTGAGTATATATTTATGACTTACCAATGAGATGGCGTAATAAGACGTTGAAACAAGGAATTTGTAAAAAGTTGGGCATGTTAATAGAAATTGAGGAGTCTATTTTAGATAGATAACTTATTGATAACAGTAGTAGAAATAAAACTGGAACTAGTCAAGGGAATGACAAATAATATAATATGAAATGAATAGAAGGATAGTGTTTCAACGGTACTCATAACAAATGAGACATCAAAGGCAATAGCAGCAAGGGGTGAGCAAATATTGGACCCAACAGAAAAAAATCGATAAAACTAATTTAATTTTATTGATTCAATCTGGGCTCTTTAATAAAATTCAGTTCGGTTTGATTTTTATTTTAGAAAAAATCGATTTTCAGTTTTTAGTTCAATTTTTATATAAAAATTTGAATAAATCAAATTATTAATAACTCAAATCAATTTGAATCGAACCAAATTTAAAATAGATGTAATTTAATTAAATCGAACTGAATTAAATCAAAATTTATTAGTTCGATTTGATTAGCATACAAATTGAATCAAATCGAACTAATAAATTTTGATTTAATTCAATTCGATTTGATTCAATTTGTATGCTATAAAATTTTGTTTAATTGGTTCAGTCTATTCGATTTTTTTCAAAAATTTAGTTTGGTTCAATTTGTAAAATATTAATTTCAGTTTGATTGATTTAATTACAAACCGAGCTGAATAAACCGAATCAGCCGATTTGCTCACCCAAAAACAACAATAGATTTGGAACTTATGAAGAAAACCATTATAGATTTTTTGGAATGAATTTTATAGAATAAAGTCTATGAGCAAATATGAGAATCAAGACAAATCAGATAAACTAAATTGAACTAAAGCATGAAATTCAATAATAAAAAGAATTAGAAAATGAAAAAATTTCAAATCCTAAATTCTGATACTATATTAGAAATTAAAGAATTATAATGAGAAAAGAATGATTTGCATTTGTGAATATGTATTTCATTTATATAAATATCACCTATTTACATATGAGGCTAAATGTGCACAAAGAGAAATATAAGCTATACAATAATGCAAATCTCTAATATTATGCTTATAACTATGCCATATGAATACTTAAAATCAAGCTAATAGATATTGTTGGGTATGTGGAGAAAGCATAGAAACCATTATATATGGAAGGACAATCACCAAATAATTAATATATCTTAATTATAGTGATAAAGGCAATAGTAATAAGAGAGCATACTTTTCATAGCAAGCAATTTGGCTATCCAGACACAAGATTTAAACGCTTTGACGAGTTCTTTCGATAATTTTAATTTGGTCCATTTTCTAAGAATGCAAGTACTGCCACTCATACTTCATCAGAATTTGCATTGACATCAGGAGATGAAATGCAACATGATATTACATGAAAAATGTTTATCTCATCACCTATAGCTTCAATTGTAACTTTGAATTTTTCTCCTTCTTAATTGAATTTATTTTCCTTTTTATTTTTTTTTCAAAAAGAGCATACTTTTTTCTCATGGAGTTTGCAAGCTTATCAAGTGAGGATTTGATAAATTTGATTTTAGTGATGTAAGTATAGGTTATAGATTTAAAGAGCCAAAAAATCTTTTTGCAACATATGAGGAAAATATTGTGCAGTAAATACATTTATTTTCATAATAACTAAAAACATTTTTATGCATTGAATGAACTCTTTTTTACACTTATTTAGATACTTTAAAAAAACTAGCATCCTTTTGAAATATTTTTATTGTTGACCAACAATTTACGCTTTACAAAAGCTATCATACATAAAATTTGATATTATTTTTGTTAAACATAATTCAACTTGTTATTATAACAAAAATTTTGTATTTGCCCATAAAAATTATTAGGTTGAGTATATCTTCCCTCTTGACTGCGATGTTAATAACTGAATGAGCTAATTTATATACTTTTATCTTATCAATGGTATTTTATTTTAAAAAATAAGATATTTATTATTACTAACAACAAAAATGAAATGAATTTTGTAATATTCTTTGTATTATATTATAAGCAGGAGTTGGATGACAAATTAATGTTTTAGAATTGTGGCCAATAGCATGAGATTAAAAAGAAAATAAATAATATTAATAAGTTTTTAATTTAATCATATTAAAATTGTTTCTATACTCAAATTAGAATCTAAAGTAGAGTCAATTAACATAAATCAACAAGAAAAGACATGAAATGATGTACCCAATTGTTATGCACACTTGGATTAGTAATCATGAGCAATATTTTAATTAATTTAGCTCAATTAAAAGTCGAATTTATAAAATTTTCAGCTTCAATAATGAGTAGTTTTTCTAATTAGCTGCTAAAGTATTTTCCATTTGTTCTTGGCGGTGAATCGGTGTGGTGAAAATTCCAGACACGCAAAAACAGTCGCCTTCGACCACACAAAACTCGCACCTAACGTCTCTCAATTTTAAACCTAAAACGTGGCGCCATATCAACCGCTCCAATTCCCTTCCTTCCCTCCCAATTTCTTCTGCCCGAAGCCCAAACATTCAGTGCCATGTCACTATCATTTGCTCCCAACCCATTAACCATGTCTTCCGCTTCGTCGTCTTCTCTCATGTGGTTTCGTAAGGGCATTAGGATCCACGACAATCCGGCTCTCGACTACGCTTCAAAAGGCTCCAATTTCGTCTACCCAGTCTTCGTTATCGACCCTCATTACATGGAGCCAGACCCGAACGCATTCTCTCCGGGGTCCACCCGTGCGGGACTCAACCGTATCAGGTTCTTGTTGGAGAGTCTAGTGGATCTAGATTTAAGCCTCAAGAAGCTTGGCTCCAGGTTGTTGGTCTTTAAGGGCGAACCTAGTCAGGTCTTGATCCGCTGCTTGAAGCAAGTAAGAACGCTTTATTCTTCTTATAGCAGTTTTTTTTAGCTATCAAGATTTGTGCTTTTTGTTCACTTGTTTTCTTGTTTCTCTTCGGTGTTGTTGTTGCAGTGGGATGTGAAAAAGCTTTGCTTCGAGTATGACACTGATCCTTATTACCAAGCTTTAGATGTTAAAGTTAAGGTGAGCGCCAAAATTATGTTATCTTTCCCCTTAATTTAAAAATGTAGTCTCTAAGGACCTTTGGCGACTTTAATGGTTCTGGAATTGTAAGCTGTGAATTTGAACTTCAGTTGAAATGTAATTGAAGAGAAAAAAAAAAAAAAATTGGAGTTGATATTAGCTGGTGTTAAGATTTTATTTGTTTTGATAGGACTACGCCTCTTCAGCTGGAATTGAAGTTTTCTCTCCAGTGAGTCACACCCTTTTCAATCCTGCAGATATTATACAAAAGGTTAGGAAAAAGTGACATTCTTTTACTCATATGTTTGAATCTTTTTGTTGCTGTTTGGGTTCTTCACTATTTTTCTGCTAATCTTGGCTGGTTTGTTCTGTTGTCAATGATTTACTCAAAAAGAATGGAGGGAAGCCGCCACTGACTTACCAAGCATTTATAAAGGTTGCTGGGCAACCCTCATGGGTATCATCCCCACTTTCAACCATTATTTCCTCACTTCCCCCTGTTGGGGATGTTGGAAGCTGTGAGATTTCGGAAGTTCCAACCGTGGAAGAACTTGGATATAGAGATGTTGAACAAGTATGAACTCGTAATGTACCAAGATTGTTTTATTTTCTGACTTTCTGCTAATTTGAGAATTTATGTGCAGGATGAATGGACTCCCTTTAGAGGTGGTGAATCAGAAGCATTGAAGAGGTTAAGAGAATCAATCAATGACAAGGTATGTTGTCTTTTTATTATGTAGCATACCATAGCTGATTGCAAAAACGTGGGGACGAATGAATGCAAATAAAACCATAAATCATTTACCTTTGTATCATGTATGCCTGTGTTGGGTCAAGAGGTCATTTTATGATCTGTTGCCTCTCATAGGCAAGCACTGTAGACTCTATAACTCAATCGTGATGTGGGAACTCAGCACAGTAGGGATTGTTTTTGATCTGCTTGATCTGATTCTTATTTTCACAGACTTCCTTTTTTTTTTCTTGAAAGTTTATTTGGTTTCATGGAAATTCCCATTCACATCATTTACACATTTTCGTAAGTTTTAACTTACGGGGTACTGGGTGCCCACTCAGGAGGTGTGGCAGTTATTCAGCTTACTTTTCTTTGTATTGCAGGAGTGGGTGGCAAAGTTTGAGAAACCCAAGGGCGACCCATCTGCGTTTCTGAGACCATCAACAACTGTGCTTTCACCCTACTTGAAAGTGAGTTACAACTATAACTTATATTGATTATTAATGCCTGTCAAGTTATTAAAAGAATGATTTACAGTGATCATTGGAATCTCTTTTAGTTGATGCGAGGATTTTAACATGGGAATGCTAACTGAAAGGCACTATTGTACTAGTTATTCTCTTACAATTTCTTCATTTCCCCAGCCAATTTTTACGATCTGTTTGGCAGTTTGGCTGTCTCTCTTCCAGGTACTTTTATCAATGTCTTCAAGAGGTCTATAGAGATGTGAAAAAGCACACATTACCACCAGTTTCTCTTGTTGGCCAGGTCTTTTTTTTAACTTCGTAATCATGTATGATACTCGCTGCAGATAACACTGAAGTAACATCTAGATTCAAACCTTGACAGTTATTGTGGCGAGATTTTTTTTACACTGTGGCTTTTGGCACTCCTAACTTTGATCAGATGAAGGATAATAGAATATGCAAACAGGTAAGTACGAATATCATCTCCACATGATCTCCTTATGCAACACACATAAAATTTCTTCTAATAGCGCCAATCTCCTTCGTTCGATTTTGTCTTCAAATTCTTTTTTAACATAAGTAAATGAAATTGGTAATCATTATACTTCCAAGTTGCAGCTTACAAACATGAAAGGAAAAATTGAGAAATAACTAGCCTGCAGTTGATAATTCTGTAAAGGATCATCTATACTGTCAGAGATTTTTTTTCCTTTGTGACTTATGTTACTCCTTATATGTTGGACCCTCGTTAATATCATTATTGGAAACTTCTCCACCATCCATAAGCCATGTGGCAATGTCAAATGAACTAGATTTTTTCAACTTTAAAGAGGAACATAGCTTTTTTCTAGGGGATTCAAGCAGAAGTATTTTGTATATGTTATTTTAAGAATTTTCTTATTCCAAGCAGGAAGAAAAAAAAAAATCTCCATCAGTTATGTTGAGGTTTCTACTAGAGATAGAGAAGAACTCTTTAACTTAGAGCTGTGTTAACTACAACAAACTTACAGCTAGTTATGTTGATAAGTAGTATGAGAGGCTATTTCTTAGTGTACACCCATCTTCGCTTGTGCAAATGGCAAGACAGACAAAAAGTTTGGTTGTTGCTTGCCTTCTCTGCATTTTTTACTTTTTTGAGCTTTTAATCCCTAAATGGTTATTTATGATGAAGCCTTTGTGACAACTTTATTCCCATTAGATACCTTGGAATGAAGACACTGAACTGCTTGCAGCATGGTGGGAAGCTAGAACAGGTTACCCTTGGATTGATGCTATCATGGTTCAGGTCAGGTCAGGTTGCTTATCATTTTTCAATTTATAGTCTTTATTTATGTTTGCCGCTACTCTACATGTGTAAATAGGCAGCTTGTTTGAAGCTTTAGGTGCATTTGCTTTGTAGCTTCGCAAGTGGGGTTGGATGCACCATTTAGCACGGCATTGTGTTGCATGTTTTCTAACTCGTGGAGATCTGGTATACAGCCAACATGTTGTCATCTCTCTTTTTTCATTTTCTCCTTCATACTTGACATTGACATGAATTGTCTATGCTGATAGTTTGTGCACTGGGAAAAAGGGCGTGATGTTTTTGAAAGACTTCTGATTGATTCAGATTGGGCCATTAATAATGGAAATTGGCTATGGCTATCATGCTCGTCATTCTTTTATCAGGTACGGAGCACTGCATAAAACTTCTCATGATAACATTAACAATTTGTTGGTTGTAACTGGCATGTGGCATCCAAGCCTTAAACCTTGATCTGGATCTCTTTATCCTTTTTGCACAAATCATTCGTGTTCAACAATGCATTTCAACAAAAGATTAACTCCTCTGATGATGCTAGAATAGGTGACAATTACCTGGTTCGCTAGTTTTGAATAATTTGATTCCTTTGTTTCACATGGCATCAATTTTTATAGATCTTAGCTGATATCATTACATAATAAATAGGGTGGTCTGAAATCTAACAAGTGCTAAAGTATTATTATCATTTGATTATTTTGCCTGCTAGCCATTTCTACAAAAATGAGGTCGTTGGATGCCAAAATCCTTGTTTGTTGCTTTGCAATATTTCTTGTTTATGCTGCAGATGGACTCTAACTGGAATTTTCTAAAATTCAATTGTGTTTGTGCTTACAAGTATAATCGTATCTACTCACCAATATCGTTTGGAAAGAAGTATGATCCGAATGGTAATTATATTAGGCATTTTCTTCCAATATTGAGACGTAAGTTGGAGTTCCGTTCATTTCATTCTACAAAACTTGTTCCATGTACTTTGTTGTATGTTACATATGACCGACTGTCAATGACCAGACATGCCAAAGGAGTTCATCTACGAGCCATGGACAGCTCCACTAAGTATTCAAACTAAAGCAAAGTGCATAATTGGAAGAGATTATCCCAAACCAGGTTAGACATCTAAGCTGTAGTCCCTGTCTATTTTCTCTCTGCCTTTGCTGTGAGATAGAAGCAGTTGTCTTTTCTGATGAAGGGATTGTGATGTTTCCACTTAAAAGTAGTGGTGCTATTGTTAGACATGATGGTACGAAAAGAGGGTATTGTATGCTGTAAAACAATTAATTGCAGGGTTGCTACCTGCTAACCAAACGTCCAAAGTAGAAACATGCATTCTAAAACTGCCATTTTATAATCTGTTTTATGATTTACTCTAAGTTCATCTATAGTTTAGAGTCAAGTTCTTTACTTCTACATTTTGTTTCAGTGGTTTCTCATGATTCTGCAAGCAAGGAGTGCAAGAGAAAGTTGGGAGAGGCTTATGCATTGAACCAAAAATTGAATGGCCAGCTGACTGAAGAAG
Source organism: Omphalea diandra (assembly GCA_949677035.1). Taxonomy (NCBI): domain Eukaryota; kingdom Viridiplantae; phylum Streptophyta; class Magnoliopsida; order Malpighiales; family Euphorbiaceae; genus Omphalea; species Omphalea diandra. Next base: position 48,123 of record CATIWR010348748.1, read on the forward strand.
ATTTGGCAAATTTAAAAAGAAAGCTGCATCAAGATCAGGATGAAGAACAAAAAAGTAGAAGGCAAAGAGATAAAGATTGATGACCTGAGCTAAAAAATTTTATTGTTTTTAGCTGCAAAGGGAGGAGATGTTTCATATCATTAATCTACTTTTTGGACTACTTGACTCATAAACAGTAAGGAGCATATACATAGTAATAGAGGAGTACCGTGTGTAAAACTGTTTCCATTCTCTCTAACAATATTCTTAATTTCAGAACCACTTTAATCAGTTTGGCTTAATCAAACTACCAGCTTGACTCAGTCAAAATTAGATTAAGATAACTGTCAAAAAAACGAAAAATATTAGTAATTTTAAGGTAAAAAGTTATTATATTAGTAATTTTTAAGCTAATATAATCAATTTGATTAGCCTGTTGAATCGAAATTTATAATTCTTTTTTACTATTAACCTCAATATCATAATCAAAATTTCTTAACAATAATTCTATAACTAAATTATTGTGATTAGTAACCCTTAAAAAGTATAAAGGAAAGGGCCAAAACACTCTCCTTCGTTTGAGCTTCAATCTTCTAATTATTGGATTAATTGTTAACTGTTCCCGGTGAGGTAAGTGTCAATTAGAGTGATTGCATATGAAAAAACAAAATCAATGATTAAATTGAATGTTGATTTGAGTTTTGAATTTGGTGAAACAAATGCATCGGCAAAACTTCAAGAAAAAAAATGCATGCAGGGCTTTGCTTGTTTTTTAAGTGCATCATAAGCATCTGAAGTTTTTAATATTCAAAATTGTTTAAGTTAAATTTAAATTTTCATAATTTTGAATTTTGATATCACTTAATCAATTAATATATATATTATTAATTCTATTCTCATAATTTATTTTTAATTATTATTTGTTATTTGTCAAATAATTGTATACAGTCACGTATCATTATTTTACATTATATTATAGAAAATTATCATATCAAAAAAATATTTATAAATAAAGAAATTTAACTACCATGATGAAAAACTTTATAAATTAAAATTAAAAATCTAAAAAATAAAAATTCTAAATAAAAGTCATAATTATATAAAAAAAATATTCTGAATAAGAAACTAAAAAAACCTATAAATTAAAATTTCTAAATAAGAAGTCAATATATTAGAAACAAAAAATTAGAAAAACTTAAAAAGTAAAAAATTAAATTATTTCTAATTAGAAAATTAAAAAATTTAAACAGTAAAAATTCTAAACAAGAAGTTAAGATACTCTGAATGAGAAATTCAAAAAACCTAAAAAGTAAAAATTTCAAATTTCTTCTAAATAAGAAATTAAAAAAAATTAAAAGTAAAAAAATTCTAAATAGGAAGTCAACACTTAAATTAATTTTATTAATTATTCAAAATTCTAAGTATATAAAAGCAAATGATAATGTTCTAGAATGTTAGGAATTATTTGTTCAAACTTTTAAAATTCTTTCTTAAAATTATGCCTCACAAAATTAAAAATATAAATAAATAGACAATCTTTTATGTGCAATTATTTATATATATTTTATAATTATTTGTTAATTTATTTTTTATTATGAAATATTTAATATTATTCATTTGATAATTATTAAGAATGACTTTATTCACGTTTACTAAATTTTTTTTAAAAAAATTATATCACATAAAATTAAAAATATAAATTAATAAATAATTTTTTATTATAACTAACTTCATATATGATCCTAAGTTTGAGAAATTTATTTTATTAGTTTATTTACTTAATGATAATTTTTTGAAACAATAATTACAATTTAATTATTATTTATATTAGTTTTAATCATTTAATTAACTGATTAATTATTTAATAAAAATAAATATTTAATTTATTTTTAATTTATTATTATAATTATACCATGTAATGTTACATGGTGTTTGGTGTTTTGCATATAATTCAATATTTTTTAATAAAGCGACTTTCAATTCCTTAATTGGCATATAGGATTATAAACATTAAAAAAAATTGAAAAAACTCTGATTGTTGATTATAAAAATTTGAAGACTAAAAAATAATTATATGATTTTCACAATTTTTTTATTTGTTTTAAAAACAAAAAAAAAAAAAGGCTATTGGAGAAGTAAAACCCTGACTTTCGCACGTGCAAACCAATTTCCCACGCGCCAAGTCAATCTGAGCTCACACCACATGAACACACTGGCTCCTGAAAACCTCGTCGCCACCTCTTCCCATTTCGCCTTTTTTCTCCATTTCTTCCATTTTCCTTGAGTAACCAAAGGTAAAAAGAGAAATACGTGCAGGGCGTGACCTTTGATCACAAGAGAACACATAAACCCCCAACCAAAACGACGACGATGTGGAGAAGGTCACTCTCTTCACACCTCAAAACCCTGGCCTCCTGCCGATCTGCTTCTGCCGCCACCCGATTCACATCTCCCAATCGCTCCTTCATTGCTCGGCCTCGTTCCGCCTCTATCTTCCACCGTTACTTCTCTGCCGATGCAGGTCCTCTCTTAGATCGTCAATTACAGATAGATGTTGTTTGATTGGTTTCATTTTCGCCGTTCGGTATTTAGGCCTTGTGTGGTGTGTTGTAATCAAATGTAATGTATTTGGATGGAATTTTTAGTTTATACTGAAACTGAGTTTTATTCCATTTCAAATTGATTACATTCTAACAGTTGTTTATTTGAAGTTACAAGTTAAAGCATACAATGGGCAAATATTTTTATGTATCATTTATAAAATGAGAGCTTTCTCTCTTTTTGTGTCTATATGAAGGTCTGAGATAGGATTGTATTTGGATGGATTCTTTGCTCAGAATGTTTTCAGTATACTGAAGCATGTGTTGTGATGAGTAAATGACGTGGAATTGTTTGTTTTTGTAGCAAATGGTGCAGTGGGGAAGAAGATTGAAGATATAATGCCTATTGCTACCGGACACGAGCAGGAGGAGCTTGAAGCAGAGCTTCAGGTAGTTAATTCTTCGTTTATGGGAAAATGAATGAGTTAGAACAAAAAGAAATGATGATTAAATGGTGATTTAACACCAAATAACTGATTAACTGTCAGATGTTTGGATTTATTTTTGGGTTTCTGGGAAATTGAAGTTAAATGTCGCCACTAGTGGTAGTTTTAGTTGCAGTTCTATGGTTTGATTACTGTTGGCTAAATTACGAAAATTAATCAATCAGGCTTTCTCTATTTCCTTTTCCTCTCATTGCCTTATCAACCAAATGATTTTAATCCATATATGCTGTTGGTAATTGAGATACTATTCTAACTGTATTGGTTTGTTTTGGATAGGGAAAGGACATTCTTGAAATGAACCATCCCGTTGGTCCCTTCGGCACAAAGGTTGGTGGTTTGCAATTTCAACAATACAGATATGATGTATTTTGCAGTGCCCTTAATTGCAAAGATTGATTTTCACTAGTTTCTGTTCTATGCGTTCATAAGTGTTTTGTAGGAGATGATTTTCAAATGAATCTTATGTCTTTGAAATGTTCTATTTAATTAGTGTTAGAATTGATATACTTGCTTATTTTGATAGTTGTATGTGTCCTTTTTTGCATTTGACGGTAAACACAAAAATTTTCTAGGATGCCTTAATGTTGTTAGTATTGTAATTCAGTTTTCCCCTTTTTAATGGTCAGTATTGTAATTTATTCCACCCCCCTTTTTTCTTTTCTTTTTCCCTCCTTTCTTCCTCTAAGCATTGAACCCAAGTCATTCGCCTCAATTTATCTGTTGATATGCCAACTGTGCTTATCCTTGTTGGTGTTTTAGCATTGTAATGGATGTGTTACTGTTTGGTGATACAATATGTAAAATAACTTGCATGCAGTTTTGTCCGTAAACTCACCTTGCTCTCCTAAATATGTATGTGAAGAAAAGTGTTTAACAAACTGGAATATATTTAATATTGCTACTTGGATAATGATGTTCTTTTTAAGTGTTATCAAGTCCAGACCTTTCTAGTTTCTTACATGTTACTGCCTGTTTCAGGTGGCTTCCCATTTCGGTATCCTTTTTTGGTAGAGGGTTCAATCACTTTTTCCTTGCTAAAGTGAATTTTCTTCTTGCCTTTGTTGCTAGTGGTTTTTTTGACTTGCCTGTAAAACTTCAAGATAGTTTGTATATCAGAAGTGCTTGATTTACGCAAAATTAGCAACTTGCTGCATACAGACACACAATCAGAGTCTCAAGCATATGTGCACAGAGATGTTTTGACATCTTAGTGCTAGTGTCTCCTGCTCATCTATGCCCTAAACACAGTTCTTTCCCCCCCTTGCCTGTTGCTGCTACTTGGGATACCAAACATTTCCATTCTCAGCAAAATTATTGTTGTCCAGCTGGTCCAAATGCTGACCATTTTTTGTCCATGTCTTTAGAATAAGAACATATGGCCTATTGAAATTTCATATCCATCTACAATTCTTGACTTGTAGCAAATGATTTATGGTGAAACCAGTTCTGTGGTTGAAAGGAAACATTGAGTTCCCAAATCTGAATAACCATTCCATGACTGATCACTTTATATTTGGAGTATCACAGGGATTAACTTGGCTGAACCTTGAATTTTTAAATGCGGAAAACCATGTTGTTCATTCTTTATGTGAGCTATGTACAATATACTTGTAATGAATAATTGTGTATGCTGCATAGGTTTGCTAGTCGTTGAATTCTTATGATGTGTTATAATTTTTAGACTTGGCTGCTTTCAACTTTGTAGAAGATTAGTAATTGATTTTCTCTTTCAGTGCAATAGCCCTACACATGTTACAATGTGATAATGAATGAGCAGGGATTCTCATTTAGGATTTTGGTTAATGGTCAGTTATTTTATTTTAATGGTGTCTTCACACAGTTTCCCTTTTTAACTACGGTTCTTTGTCTATTATATTCCCTGCGCAAACTGGAAGGAGAAAGCATCTCTGCTATATGTTATTCTGATTAATGCTGTAAATGAAGGTTCTCAAAATTATATTTTATAACTCAATTTGACAGAATGGCCTATTTAACTTTTTAAAGTCATTTACATGTATCATTTTCATAGGTTTTTGCCCTTAGCTTTTATACTACCCTCCCCATAATTGTGTTATCTTTTGCAATATGCATTTTACCTGTATATATCTGCCCTTTTTTTAGGAAGCACCGGCTGTTGTCAAGTCATACTATGACAAGAGAATTGTTGGTTGCCCTGGAGGTGAAGGAGGTGGGTTGTTTTTTTGGTTATTTTTTTACTTTTTCTTTTGGGATGGGTGTTTGTGGAAGTCTACTTTTGACATGTGCTCTTTCATTGAATTAAGCCAAAAGAATTATGCAGTACATGAAAATGACATGGTCTGCATGTGTTTGAATTGCAGAGGATGAGCATGATGTCGTATGGTTTTGGCTGGAGAAAGGCAAGCCTCATGAATGTCCAGTGTGCTCTCAGTACTTTGTGGTATGTGGAAGATCAGAACTGAAACCATTAGAAGTTTGTAGGATTTTTTGTGTATGCATCTGCTTTGGATGAGCTAGATCTAGATTTAGATAATGAGATCTATGCCTAAATTGAATAAGGATGGATCTAAGGTACACACATACATGCACATACACTGGTTTAAGTTGGGGACTGGAGATCCCCATGTAATTTAACTACATGCCTACTTGGGCACTGGCGATCTCCATCTTAATTCAGAGAGGTATGGTGTTATTTACTGGACCATTCATCAAGCTAAGGATTGGGGGAGGGGCATGGGTGGTTTATAGCTACTATGGTTGCCCAATTGGTTGTCACAATTCAGTTGCATCTCATGCATAACACAGATGACATGAATGATCAAATGCAGAACTCTTTGAGCTTAATATTTAAGAAAATCATCATCCATCTTTCCCTGACAGATACTTGGATTCGGGTGAATGGCTCAAGTGGCTCTTTCCTTTCTAAGCTATCTCTGTTGTACTTATGTACCAAAAATTCTAGGTTGTGCTTTTAGAATTTTGCAGATTTTTCCTGATTATTTTGTTGGTGAATAACAGCTGGAAGTTGTGGGCCCTGGTGGACCTCCAGATGGACATGGTGACGATGAAGATCATCACTAATTGCAGCTTTTCAGTTTTCCTCTCGGAATAAAATTCAGGAAGATGATGAGACAATTTCCAGTATAAAATGCAGCTTCGGAGTTCAAAAGCTTAATTGTTGTCTATTTTTGATTGGTCCTTTATCTTTGTGGCTGTTGCTTTTGCAACAAACGAGATGGTATCTTTTTAGTGGTAATGTAGACAAAGACTGGTCATCTGTTGGATCTCGTTAGTTTTTTCCTATAATGCATTGCCAAATAATTGTTGGCTACATTCCTATTCTTTCATGAAACTTCTTGGTGTTAGTGTGAAAGGGAATCATATATTGAACTTTTACCTTGGATTGACGTGTTTCATTTTTATATTACAAATCTGCTTCTGCCATGTGTTATTCACTTGCTTCATCAGAGATGTATCAAGGACAAAGGATTACGGAATGCTTTTGCAAGTGTAAGTTTTGAATGGCTTGTCGGTTTTGATACTCAGCTCCATTGACAGGGTAGGGTTTTGTCGATATTGATGCAATGAAGTAGAACCAAGACTTCTCATGAGAGGAGAAATTCTAATTGCACTCCGATTCTTTTATCTTGAAGAATCATAGCTTGTTTGATTTTATAATTCCTCTATATGTTAATATTTTTAAATATTAGCGAACATTTTTTTCTGATGTTCTTTAGCGCGACGTCGTCTTGAATGCATGATGCGAACTGGGCTATTTGCATGGGAGACAATGAGTTCGATGTAAAGTGGCTTTGGGACATTATGGAATCGGAGTTTATTGCTGCGTAACATGTCTTGTATTTCTTTTTCAATTTGCCCTGGCAGTGGAACGTTGCCTCGAGTGCTTCCGCACGACAGGAGCAGAAACCAGTAACGCAAGCAGCTTTGCAAATCTATTATTTCGAATTTTGATGAGTATCTGCTTTTGAGAGGGTGTGGATACATTGAATGGACATATCATGCGCTTACATTTCTTTCAAAAAGCTTTTCTGTAGCGAACCATAGCTATTTAAAATAAGAATGCCTTTAGTTATGAACGCCACATTTGAATTATTGAATATTATTCATTAAAAATGAAAGAGTCATAAGCACATTGTTTGCAAGCAAAGTGGAGAACGCCAATGGATGTTTGCTGCGCGGGGAAGTGATTAAAGAGTGTTTCTCTCTCTTGTCTTGAGTTCAAAATTGTTAAAGATAGTGAAAAAAAAATATCTATTTTTTGTTTAAGTAGTAAAAGAATATGTTTCTCTCTTATTGTCTTGAATTTAAAATTATTTTAAAATTATGAAAAAAATAATTTTTCATAAATTCATTAAGTCTAACATAAATACATTTATGTGAATCGATATAAGAAAAAGATGCATTTGAGTATTATGAATCCTTTATCATATTAAAAATAAAAAATAAAAAAAAAAGTGGAGAACAGCATTTTGTAAGCATACATGTAGTGGAAATACTTTTTACTTTCGCTTGTTCCAATTATAACACTCACAAATTTGTTAAATATAGCCTTCACTTAAAACAAACAAATAAAAAGAAGATACATAATGAGAAAAGGATAAAAGAAAGAAGAAACAATACAATATGAAGAATGATATATTCCAAATACTTTAATCTTAGATGGCAATTTGCTCACTACTCAAATGAGAAAAACGTTAAAAACCAAAAAAAAAAAAAAAAAGGGATCGTGCAAAATCAGTAACTTGTTGAAGAATGTAAGGAGGGAATCAAAACAGAATTGATTCAAAATTCTCTACTCCCTATCTTACCAAATATTAATGATAGCAAATGGAAGCAACATCAACTTCTAATATATTATATTATATTCCCTTGAAAATAATACATGGAGAAAGAGTTTGATATTTTTAGGCTTTTTCTTTTTAGATGAATCACGTTTGCTCTAATTTCCTCACTTGTCCAATCCATCAAATCCACCACACTTCAAACACACTAATTTTCCCCCTTTCATTGATTGGGGCCCTTTACCAACCCTTCCTTCGCCACAGTATCATATGCCCTTCACATTTTTAAATTACCCCCTTATTCTTTGTCTATGCAATGTTCAGATTCAAGGGTGTTTTTTTTTAATAAATTTTTTAATAAGGTGAATCTTACTAGTTGTCTTTCATCTATTCTTTTTCTTTTATTACGTTAGATAAGAAAATTAAAGATGAAGAACGCATACACTCCAATGGTGTAGTTTCCTTAGGATAATCAGCACATTTTCAATGGGTTTTTCATTGGAGCAAAATTTTTTACTTTAAAAAATCAATCTAGAAAAATGTCCCTAATACATTCTTTATTTTTTTTTAGAGTAGAAAGTTTATTTGATTTTCTAGATATAAAGAGTCTGACTTCACTTTTTACTCTAATTATCATTTAAATATTTCAATTTTCTATACAAAATATTAATTAATATCTATTTATTTTTTTTATTTATTAAAAATTTTTTCTCTTTCACCCCACAATAGTCATTTGATTTTATTGAAAAACTTTAAGTATTAATGTTTATTAGATAAAGAATTAATATTTATTGGATAAAACAAAATGAAGATTAAAAATATCAAGAGTATATTAAAATTGTATAAATTTTTTCACTCTTTATATTTAAAATTTTTTTAAGATGCTTATTATTATACAAAAGATATTTTTTAGAATAAAAAACACTATTAGAGATACTCTAACTAACATTTTAAATATAAACTTCTATTGAAGTACAGTTAGATCTTGAAGTGTTGTCTTAATAACCCTTGAAACTCATCTTGTGAATTAAAATCCTCTCAATTTTTTTTTAAAAATATCAAATTTTCAAATTTTGATAATTCTCTCTCTTTAAAAATCTGATTGTACTAAAATATTTTTTCAAGATAGTTAAAATTATCGCATAATATATTTATTTAGTCTCATCCATTGATTCGAAAATGAAAAATTTTGATTCAATCTTGTAGAGTTACTTTAGTTTGCCTTATTTCAAGAAAATAGTTTATGATAGTTGTATAAAATTATGTTTGTGAATCTTCAAATTCATTTATGGAAATAAATTAATGTAATAAGGAAAAAAATTTATCTATATTTAGTGTTATTTCTATTTTACATACTCAACTAATAATATAGGGACACTTCAAATAATACTATAACTCTCTAAAGAATTTATTGGCAAATTATACAATAATTCTGGAATATTAAATAATAATATTTTCTCTCTCACAAATATGTGAGTTCCATACTCCATATTAATAGGTGGATCTATGTATCCGTGTATAAAAAAAACATTATTTTCAAGTGTTCCATAATTACTGAATAATTTCTTGTTTACTATTACACATTTTTTTTAATAAAAATACTCTTATTAATTGAATATATACACTTAATGTAACTAAGTTTCTTCCACATAATAATTAATCATGTTTTAAAGAACTTGATAGAATCTTAATTAATATTTAATATTTTGTAGTGTCAAAATAAGCTTTGTGCAGATTGTTTGCCCTCATCACAAGAATACAGAATCGCTTCCAACGTCAAGGAATGGTCTGGCCAGTGGCCACAATCCTTTTTCCTTATATCTTACTTCATTCACCCTATCTTTATGAATAGGAAAAGCTTTTGGTAAAACATGATTTGGACTCAAGAAACTTCACATTTGTTCACCTTGTTTTTGGACACTTCTATTATACACTTGATTTGTCCCTATAATTATGTAAGATTTAAGATTAGCTCATATGTTTTAAATTTTTGACCATTCATTAAGACATTTAACTACCCAATAAATAATTAATTAATATTTTATAATTTGATGTTAAAAATATTAATAAAGATACAAAATGTTAAAATTTAAATTCATAATTCTATACATTTCAAAATAGACACTCAACCATTGAATTTGATAATACAATTATTCACTTGATATTAGGGACAACAGGTTTGAGCCAATTTGTAAAGCCGAACAAAATCTTTATCCGTACCCTCCCCCACAAAATCCCACTAATTATGCTTCAATATCATATCTTCTTTTTTAATTTCTTTTTCCCCTTTCAAGGATCCTTTTCCACCTTGTATTGGCTAATAATGCTCTCTTAACATATCTAAATTCTTTCTTCCCAAAAGCCTCTTTCATTTTCTAATCCCTACAGTTACTACTTTAATCAAATTTAGTAATTAGCTTATTTTCAGTTCAATACTTGAAATCCAGGATATAGGGAAACCTATGCTATTTTGGTATGGTTCACAAATGTCTAGTCACAAAGTGATTTCCAGATTCTTACCTTGACAAACCTATATACCTTGCACTTTATTCAATGTTGAATTCAGAAATTGATGTCTCATATGAGCTTAAGTTTAATAATTTCATTTAGAGGCCAGCTTAGGAGAAACCAAAACAGAACTAAAACAACACATTATTTTAAAGACTTCAAAAGGTCACAACTTGTTGAATCAAGTGATATTGTTTTTCCCATATAGAAATTGGAAACTTTAGTAATTTATGTAATCCACATTGTACTAGTGCCAGCAGCATATATTGTCTACAGTTAAATATACCCACAAGTTTAGTATAATCCCATTTTATAATTGAGATTGATTCTTCCCCACATTGAGTGTGGGGTAAGGAAGGGGGTTGACAAACATAAAAGTCTGTTGCACTATTAACTTCTTTATTATTTTTTTTTCCCCTCACAAAGGAGGGAAAATTGCACTACTCCATTATTTGATTGACCTAAAAAGGAAGTCTGATACCGTCATTTAATTACCACGGTGACAAATTGCAATTCGCCACATAAGCGGTATTATTCCCTATGTTTAGTCAACTAGTTAAGTAATGGAGTCTGCCTATATGATGAAGGTTTTTTTTCAGAACGTAAAATGTAAGTTAAACCTTAAAGATAACAGCCTTATACTTAATGTATGGCTATTATAATCCAAGAGTTAGTTTAGTATAACTAGGAAGTTGTTATGCTCCTCATCTCATTGATAAAAGTATTAGTTATAGTATGTAACTCCAAAGATGATATTTTTGTTCTTTGTGAATTTTCTAATCTTAACATGGATGATCAATCTTTGATTAGATTGAGAGACAAACATAGTACAGTGTTTAAAAGTTCATTCATGATGTCTGCATATCATAAATGATATTGTTATGTCCAATCCTAGAGTTTTGGATGCAATTTTGTCCCTACAATAAACAAAATTTTCTTCCACTAATTTGTGATGCAACAAGGCTGCTTCTTATAGGTGACCTACAATATGGTATGTAATGACGAGAGGGCTAGAACGATTGACATTCAACATATAGTCCATGGAAAAACACTTGATGGTGGGTTAGATAATCGAACTTCTCTTTTTCTAAGAGAGGAAATGTAGCAGCCAATCACTTTATATATTACTTAAAGGGAGGAAATGTATGCTGAATAAGTCTTATTCCAATTTTCACTATTCTTGGAGTTTGATGCTGAATTTGGATTGCAAAGTATGGTAGGTACAAAGAGAATTATGTTTACGCCAATTAGGGTTTAAATCTCTTTGTATATTAGGTGATGTTGATTGAAATGACACCCATTAAGTGATTCCTTCAGCATTTAACAAATAATTATATAAGATTAGGAAGGAATGGAATGTATAGGTTTTGCCCCTTGGTTTAGGTGGTTATATTTGGATTTTTTTTTAGTGATCATAAAAAATAAAACAATGAAATGCCAAATGTGAACAAAAATATTATATAAAGTTAATTTTTAGTGCTAATATTATGTATTTTTAAAATTTATGTTAAATGTAATTAATAAATCATTGTGATTTAAAATTGCATTGGGTTGCGTAAAATAAACAAATGTATTTTGAAAAATGAAATAAGCATAAAAGTTTATTTAAATAAATAAAAAATAATAAGATTATTTATTTAATTAAAGTTTTAAAAATAAAAATAATATAAACATACTTTTACATGTGACATACTATAGGTATTGCATTCTTATTAATGAACATATAATTGGTTTATCACTTTTTAACAAAAACTAAATTAAACATCTCAAATAGTAGCTAAAGTAGCATTAGCAATAAACATTTGTTAATCCATTGATAGCCTAAAAGATTAAGCAATTAGGAAATTGACACTGTTTGAGAGAAGTTATCTCCATAAGAACATTTAAAAACTAAAAAAACATGCAATATTAGGCAATTGAATTGATAAGAATCAAGTTCAAGAAATGTTTTCCAATGAACCCTTTTGCAGAATCATCAACAAAAAAGAATTTAATGGTTACATGTAACAACATTTATCAGCAAAAAGATAAAAGGAGAATATCATTAAGGGTATTTTGTCACTTAATAATCATATCTGATTTTGGACTTATTGTGTGATTATGGTGTCCCCTCCTCATCATGAGTATAAACAAACAAAACTTTTACTGGTGGAGACTTAAGCTCAGCAACCAAACAAATATAGTGGGAAGCAGAAATTACAAAAGCAAGAGAAAGGATGAAAGGAGAGAAAAAAGTTGACATACTTTTCTCCTGACTTTTTCTCATCTCATAAAAAATTCACATTTCTAAAAAAATATTCACACACATAAATATATAAATATATATGTATATATGAAATTCCATATTATGCATATATAAAAAAAAAATTATCTAAATTAAAACATTTTTTTATAACTAAATAACTAGAAGAATTTATTCAAAATTTCCTATTAGTTATATACACCCAGAAAAAAAACTTTAACTTATACCATTATAAAGTTTTAGTCATTTGAAATATCATTTGGATATTACATAAATGGAGATAGAAATATATGCACTACGAAAGGATTGAGTTTTAAGGATGATAAATAAAATCACATGGTCAAAGCAAATATAAATTAAGTTTTTTTAATTATTAAAAGATTTTAAATATTATTTGCAAAATATTTTATATATATATATATAAGCTGAAACTTATATATAAAACATTGGTGTATATATATTTAGTCTGAGCAAAAAAAGAATCTCGTTTGTTGAAAATGTAATATTTAATTAATCATATTTATATATAAAAAAAGAATATTATTAAATAAAATTATGAAAAAAAAAAAAACTCAAGATTTGGTTTTTAATTTAAATTTTTTTAAAGAACACCTATATATTAATTAAAACGCTAGTTCTCAAGATTTCTGTGTGTCGATGAGAACGTTGATTGCACCAGATTTTGTTTGTTTGTGAATGATAAAAATTGAGGCTTGAAAGAAACTTACTTTAGCTCTGTGGTTAGCTGGTATCTGTCAATCATGAGAAATTCATAAACAAATGATTGAATTGAGAAAAGAAAGATATTCTTTTCTTTTAACAGGCCTTGGATTATTCTTTCTTGTTTTCAGTAATATTCTTGAAAGCTGTCTATGATTGTTATTTTTGTTCTTGATAGTAGAGATTTTTTGCTTTATTATATTTTTGGCTACTGCACACAAGCATTAGATTCTCTTTATGCTACAAATCTTAGACCTTCCTCTCTTTCTTAGCTGGGAGGCTCATGAATGGGTGATTGTGCTGTTCTCTGCTTTGATTCTTTATGTTCTTGAAAAGATTTCCTGCTTTTTTTTGTCCGTGTCTTTTTTACCCTCTCCTATGGATGCCGCCCATTTTTTGAGTTTGTACATGGTTTCAGGCACCAATATATAGCTGGTGGACGCACTGCACTTACTCGTGAAGGTTTATGCATATTCACCTGCTCTATTCCTTTTTCACGCTATAAATACACATAATCTTTCTGGGTTTTCTTCATTCTAGCACCTCTTCCCTTCAGTGTTTCGCGGACATAGGTGGGGTGTTTAATTCCTCCACCAAAATGAGCCACCAACAACATGCTTCTATGGGTTCTGGTTTGTTGTCTTCTCTAGCCTCTCTTCATTTCGTTTTGCATATAGTGTGGATTATTACTATCTGTAAGCATTCTGTTAATGGATCTTAATTAGGTTGTTGTCTCCTGTGTTTTCAATTCAATCACCCAACTTAATGGCTTGGGTTTGTACCTTCTAGGTTGTGGTTGATATGAAAGATTTATACTTTTTGCTGTTTCTGTTCTGTGAAGTTCATGTTATTTGAGAAGTGACTTCACTGCTCCAATTTTTAGGTAGTAGAACTGCCAGAAGAACTTTTGAGTTTGGAAGGACTTATGTGGTGAGGCCTAAAGGGAAACATCAAGCCACTATAGTCTGGTTACATGGTCTTGGTGATAATGGCTCAAGGTATTGCCGCTATATTTCTTTCTTTTTTTGTAACATGATTTTCCTTTAGTATATAGGTATTCTTATTAATCCACACCCTTGTTTTAGATTTCAAAATTTTCCTGTGTGAAGCCAAGCAAAATCCTATTCCTTTATATTTATACAGAGTTGCATATAACCTGTTCTTCATAGAAAAATCCATGTAATTCAGGTATTTTAGCCTATACATTTATGTCTATATTATAACCAAGCTGTTGAGTATTGTTTCTGTGAACTTCATCAGATAAGCAGTGTAATTGGGCTAGTGTGAACTAAATGATTAATGTCAGCCTGTGATATCTGTTCATTACTTGCCAATTTTATCGTCTGCCTTTTGTATTAAATACAAGCTCTTTTGTTGGAATGGTGGACTTCTGGATCCAAGGACAAGAGAAAAGGAAAAAGACTTAGCAAATGTCAACATATTAGCATGTTCTTTATGGGAGGGGTCCATATGATGCCTTTTCTTTCCCTTCTTTTTGATGTTAAGCTCCTTTTTATTGAGATTCTGATTTGAATAAATTTCATAGGGGAGAGAGGCAGCCTTGAATTATATATAGAAATTTCCTATTATTGTCTCGTGTGATGCCAAGCGCAATGTGGGTAAGCTTGTATTGGAAAAGAGTATATGCCATATTCATGAATAGGAATCACTGGTGCATTTAAATCTGCCAACTAAACAATCATAGAAGGATCTTTGTGAAGGATATATAATGGTTATCAACTTTTTTAACTTATGAGTTGGCCACAAGAGCTCCCATCATCAGTTTAGGATCTTGAAGATAATGGAAATATAAGTAAAAGCAGATATGTTTCTCATTCTAACTTCTGGTTGGTTGCAGCTGGTCCCAGCTCCTGGAAAGCCTTCCTCTTCCAAATGTAAGTATTCGCGTCTTCAATTGTTTGCCATCTTGTCCATTGTCATTCTTTGATATGTTACAACTTTGTTCCCAGTGGTGAAGTACTTCTGTTCATATTTCTTCTCCATAATTATTTCACTTCTGTTCAAATCCATAATGCAGATTAAATGGATTTGTCCAACTGCTCCTACGCGTCCTGTGGCACTTCTGGGTGGATTCCCTTGCACTGCATGTAGGACTGGTTTGCATTACCTTTGATTAATAATGCACTACATATCCACTTTCACATTTCTGATGGTCAAAACCAGTGTTTCATGGCTCTTATCCTGATGTGAAATCACCTAAAACGCAAGCACAATGCATGCAGGGTTTGATGTGGGTGAGATTTCAGAAAATAGTCCAGATGACTGGGAGGGTTTAGATGCCTCAGCAGCACATATTGCAAATTTGCTGTCGACAGAGCCTAATGATGGTACTTTCAAGTCTTACT
>CATIWR010348846.1:0-17060 GCA_949677035.1 Omphalea diandra
GACAAAAGTAGTTGTGTGATTGAGCATTTCTTTGGTATTATGCATATTCATTATATAAGTGCTTTGTTAAGTGATAATTGAGTTATTATTTGCTAAGTATGAATTGAGTTATTATTTGCTAAGTACGAATAGAAGATCAATTATTAAATAATTATTTGATTACATACATTGAGAAAGATATATTAATGTTGTTGATAATGAGACAATCATGCAATAAAAAATGAAAATGCATTATGAATAATTATAAAAATTATAGGAAATGATTTATTATTACTAATTTTGTTTATGCACATTTAATTATATTATTATAATTATCAATATAATTATTTTTTATTTAATTAAAAAGAATAAAATTTGTATTAGTATTATTATGTAATTATGAATCTACTGACATGAAGTTTTATCTCCACCTTGGAACACAGTTGTTTCTTATGTAGCATCCTTAAGTCCAAATGACTTGCTTGCATCTTCTAATAAAAAAAAGTTAATTCATTTAGTTCAATTTCATCCATATAATTTTTTGGTGATATAGTTTATGGTGCTTGATAATCAAGTAAATATTTATATTATCGATATGTGCTCTAATACTGAATTTGAATTGTAGAAAAGTTAGTAAAAAAAGAAGGAATATGGTATATCATCTAATTTATTTACTTATTAAATGATATAAATATTGCATGTTACAACTGCAAATATTGAAAAATAGATTATACTCAATTATGCAATCAAATGAAAGCTTAATTATTGAAATGATTGTTTGATTATGTATATTAAGAAAGATATATTTGATGGTGTTGATAGTAAAGTAATCATGCAACAATTTCAAAAAATAAAAATGCTTCGCGTATAATTATAAAAATTATAAGTAAAAAATTGTAATAATATACTAGATCGATTTATTTTGTGAATATTCAGTTACATTATTATATTTATTATTTTTGTTACTTTAATTTAAAAATAAAATTTTTTTATATTAGAATATAACTATGTACCCACTGCCATAATGTTTCGGCTTCACCTCTAATAATTATAATCTTAAATTCTATGTTAAATAATTTGTTATATATATATATATATAGACACACACTATATTATCTAATTTTTGCCACATGTCAAATAATTATTTTATTTTATTAGCTTTTTAAAATCAGCCCATCATCTTTAAAAATTTAACAAAATTAATAATTACCTCAAAATAAAAGAGTAATTATAAATTTTATATTAAAAAAGATTACTTTTTCAAATAAAATTTTTTTCATAATCAATTAATATATAAAATTCTAATATAGTATAGATTTATATTAAAATAATAATAAAATTTTATAATTATATTATATGTAATGTGCATATTGTAAACTAGTTATTTTTTCTATTATCTTTTATAATTAAGACATCATCTTTAAAATAATAATAATAATTGAAAATAAAATAGTAATATTCATATAATAAAAATTTCAGATTAAAAAAGACTACTCTTTCAAGTATGAAAAAATCGAAAAACAATACTATTTTGTAGTCAATTAATATATAAAATTTAAATATAATATAAATTTTACATTAAAATTATAAAAAAAAATTTAAAATTACAATTCTCACAACACACTAATTAACAACTAGTGAACTTTATAATCGAGAATTTAATATAGTTGTATATCTCTTGTGAAACCAACATTAATATTCAATTTCTTCTTAGAAAAGAACATCAATATTCAATCATAATAAAGTGGGTAATGCATCACTCTCAATGGTCAATATGCTTGTTTAAGGCTGTTTCCATGTTTCAAACCCAATAGATAAAGCAAATTATTATTAATTGCTAATATAATGGATAATTGATGAAGATTATGACGTCAATTGTTATAATTGCTTTACAATTCAATTTCATATCCCCTTTCGCTCTCAAAATAAATTTTAAAATGATATATGCCTAAAATATATATAATATAATTTCAATAATTTAAAGTCGATATCAATCAACTGTGGAGAGTTTGCAATTTTTGAAATCACAAGTCACACGAAACGTTTTTTCTTCTTTACGTTAAGAAGGGATAAAATGTGATTAATTTAAAGCAAATGTCAAAATCAAAAAAAATTTATTATTGGGAGCACGCCTACTCATGCAAAAATCATCAGAAAAATTAATTACATTTAGTATACACTTAATTAATAAAATAAATATGTCAATGTTAAATATAAAAAAAAATATAAACATCTTTATACTTAAAAAAGGTTTAATATTAAATTCATTAAACAGTTATAAGTATAGATGTTCATCAATCGATTTTTATTTGATTTTCACTAAATCAAATTTTAGATTTATCAAATCGAATTTTTCAATGAATCGAAATTTTTAAAATTATTTAATATAAATTATATTATTTTAATTATTTATATGTATGAAACTTTTGTATATTAATTATATAAGTTTATATAGAGTATAATTAATTTATTTTTAAATATGAAGCTATATTTATATATTTATTTTACAAATTATTTTTAAATAAAAATTAAGTTATTTTTGTTAACTCGGTTTTGATTTTTTAATAGTAAATCAAATCAAACTAATTATTTTTTTAAAAAAAAGTATAACCAAATTGAATTTCAAGTTTGGTAGAATCAAATTGAACAATGAGCAGCCTTAATTATGAATAATTATTTGTAGCCTTAATTATGAATAATTATTTTATGTATCATAATATTACTAAGTGAGTATATAAGGTAATCATATATAACCAATATAGATAATTTTTTTGAAATTATAAATGTAATTTTAGTATATTAAAATAATATGAATTATTTAAATGCATTAATAATTTTATGATTATATTGTTTGATTTCTACTGCTTCATATTAGTTTTTTATGTTCAATTCCTTGAATGAGTTATCTCTGAATATATCAAATCCATAAAAAGGTGCACTTTTATATTGTTTGATAAAGTAAATGTAACTTTAATTAATGCGTGAAGTGGTTGGAGAATACTCTCACAAAAAAAAAGTGAAAAATATGATGGTTGAAAAAATAAAAAGAAAAAATGATAGTGCACAGAAAATATATTAAAGAGTGGAAGACATGATTCCAATAAGTAGATAAAATCAAAGGAATAGTTGCCCCCCATAGATGAAGCTGACCAGATATAAAGCAGACCAAAGAATCTTGCCATATATTATTAATAATAATCTTCATTCTTCATCAGAAATTCAACAAAAGACAATGAGTCACGTCTTATTCCTCCAATTTTCACTCAATAGACTTCAAGAACTTGCCCATTTTCTAATTGCCTAAACCAATACCATTCTAATCAATGGTTATTAATATTGTTATAAGCTCACTAATCATTGGTTTCTCTTGCTATTTAGGCAGGTTATAACCTGTCATGGAATCTTGGCTTGACTTTATCTAGGGTGAAGAAAAATTTTGTGCAATGGGAAGACAACCCTGTTGTGATAAGGTTGGACTGAAGAGAGGTTCATGGACTATGGAAGAAGATCAGAAGCTTATGAATTTCATCCTCAATAATGGGATTCAATGTTGGCGACTCGTTCCCAAACTTGCAGGTGAATATTATATGTTATATGTAACATGTCAAGGGAAGCAATCAAGAAAATGCTTCTCTGTATTGGCATGCATATGCTGTTGATATAATATATATACTTTCTTGATTTATATATGTAGGTTTGTTAAGGTGTGGAAAGAGTTGCAGACTGAGATGGATGAATTATTTGAGGCCTGATCTCAAGAGGGGAGCATTAACAGAATCAGAAGAAAATCAAATAATCGAGCTCCATTCGCGCTTGGGTAACAGGTTCTGCACACGTTGATTCATGAGCGTGTTATAATTTTCTAGCTGAGACTGTCGAGCCAAGACTCTTGAAATCCTTCATTTTATATGAAATAGTCCTGAATCCTACTGATAATTATGGAATTCGATCATACTTGCCAATTTACGTTCGGTTAGTTCTGAAATCCTACTGATAATTTTAGAACTCATCTGCAGGTGGTCCAAGATAGCTGCACATTTCCCAGGCCGTACAGATAATGAGATAAAAAACCAATGGAATACAAGAATCAAGAAAAAACTGAAGTTTCTTGGTATAGATCCTCAAACCCACAAGCGTATCAAGCAAGAGAAACATTTTGATACAGAAGAAGGCTGGTTACAACCTCAACAATGCAAGGAAGGGTTGGCATTGGAGGATAATAATAAGCCATGCTTGGTTCAGTGTTGCTCTTCAGATCAGGATTCCAATTTAGTCCAAAAAAGTGCAACCCTGAGCAAAGAATTGGATGCAGGCTCTATTTTAACATCACAAACTTATAAATCTGAGTCAATTTCTTCAAAAATTGAAGAATCTGAATGTTTTCACCAGCAATTGATTGATAATGTTGACTATTTGCTATCATGGGATGGCTTCAGTGATTTAGAAGACATATTTCCATTGGATAGTCACCAATGACATCGATGGATTAATTAATGTACTTTTTTTTTTTGGGCTTTGTAATGACTTTGGAAATGTTAATTACATGTATTACTAATGATTACTGATTAAAGGGATGCATAGAGTCTTACGAGTCTGAAAATATAATATTGAGATTAGTCTGTCTTCCTATCTTACTCTTATGTGAAAAAAAAATTAGTATGAATATGATAATATTTGCAAAGACAATCTGAGGAAACTTTTCTCTCTTATATGTTTGAGATCACTAAATCATAATCTAATCTGTTTGTCTTCAAAGTTGCCTCCCACTACAGTTCAAATTCAAAATTTTTTAGTATTAATGATGCCAATATCATTAAACAAACAATTCACCATTAGAATGTTGTTTATTGTGTGTTTCAATCCTTTCTCAAACTTAATTAGGATAATACAAAGTAGGGTCTGCATGAGAGTGAGTTAGAAAGAGTTAAGAGTTAAATGTAAATGGAGTTAATGAATTAATCTCGTTTGCAAGTTTTTTTTTTTATGATGTAAATGAGAATAAGTGAAAATTAAAAATTTATATCCTTTTAGCCTCATATATTCATTTTCTTAACGTCAAATCAGAAGTTGAAGAGTGGAATTAAAAGATTTTAAATAATTTACATCTATTAATCTCTTTTTTTTTTTAAAGACTCAAACAAAATAAAGTTAATTAATCTCTCAGTTTCATACCTTTCCATCTCTCTCACGGAAACAAAGCTAATAGTCATATGCTCGCGATGTCATGTCAGTTAAATTGGAAATCTTAGCCATCGCGAGTGTGTAAGCTCGCTCGAGAATACTCCTCTTCGTGACAAACAAAAGAAATGACGAATTACTAATGCCAATTTCTCAGATGGTTAGCATAACCCAGGGAGGGCCCGGCCCAATTGGGGAAATGGGCGAGTGGATAGCAAGCCTTGTCGGGTACTGCGATTCCAGCAAGATGGATTTCTAGAGAATTCAAGAACACCAAAGCCTTCGTCTTCTACTGCCATTCCTATCCATAACAAAATGGTCTCTGGAAATTTCGATGCTTCTCTTTATGTATACCCCATTCCGCCCTTATTGTCTAAAGTTCCGCTTTCTTGGAAATCAAGTTAGTCGTAGAAAAGAATACCAACATTCAAGATGGTTCACTCTCTGTCCAATTTGAGCTTCTCCCTCTATTTATCATCAAAAAACAGGTCTACTCCTGGATCAAGAAACCTCCATTTCTTGAAGAATAATGGGGTAGGTTTCAGTTCCACCCTCAAGAACAATAACAATAGCATCAAGGCCATGGGTGCAGATAACAGAGACAATCTTGACCATCTGCAAAGAGCCAGCAGCAAGCAGCACCAGCAATCCCAGCCCAAGAGAAAAGTAGCTCCTGATGCACCATTAGGTAATTAATCTACCATTTATTTTGGTTTTTAATTTCAATTTGATTAGGGGTGGAACTCGTAGTTCAGCAAGTTATTTGCATGATAATGATTAATTTGCTGATAATTTTATGTTTGCCTCGATTCGCAGGGTTATGGGACAGATTCCCAACAGCAAGCACAATGCAGCAGATGATGGAGACAATGGAGAGAATGATGGAGGACCCATTTGCATACGCAGGCGGATGGCCATCACAACCACCTGTAGATGGAAGTGGGTTCGGCAGGGGGAGGACTCCATGGGAGATAAAAGAAGGAGAAAGTGAGTATAAGATGAGATTTGACATGCCTGGAATGACAAAGGCGGATGTGAAGTTGTGGGTTGAGGAGAACATGCTGGTGGTGAAGGCAGAGAAGGTGCCCAAGAAGAAAAAAATGAACACTAATGGTGGAGAAAATGGGGTAGTAGAAGAAGTAGAAGAGGATGAGGAGTGGTCTGCTAAGAGCTATGGAAGGTATAGCAGTAGAATTGCATTGCCTGAGAATATTCAGTTTGAGAAGATTAAAGCTGAGGTTAAAGATGGGGTCTTGTATATAACCGTACCTAAAGCTACTACCACTGGAAAGATTCTTGATATCAATGTTCAGTGATCACTTGCGTACATATCGCAAATGCCTTATCTTTTTGTTGGTTAATGTTGAAGAAGTTTTGGTTCTCAATGAAGCAATTGCTTAATACAAGGACCTTATATATACCTTTTCTTAAAATTTTTATGGGTTATTGATCACTCAGATTTTGGTATATTTGGCATAATGGATATGGTGATGACCTTGCTGCTTTGGTCAAATAGTAATTGGAGTGAGTAGCTAAAACTGATTATTACTTCCAACTGAAAATGTAAGTCTTGAAATGTGTTTGATAATAAGTAATGTCATACATGTGAATGGTAGTTCCAAACAGATTAATGCATCAAGCAAAAAGGTGATACCAGTACTCATAACATTAGTACTATGTGTTCTGTTGTTTAGTTTTATTTTGATTATATGAATTTATCCTTCAGATTCTGTTGTAGAGAGGTTTTATGGTCTGGTTGGGGGTAGGATTCTTATGGTTCGATTAATTGAGGGGTCTGCTAATCAACAGAAGAGATGATGATGCGAGAGTTTGGCAGATGCAACTTCTTGTTGGTGACTAGTGTGTTTTGACTGCTTACCAACTTGGTACGAGTGATATATATGAGATAATAGTTATTGCCCGTGAAGATGTGTGTGTACCTACCAATTTGCAACTCAAGCTTTGGTCTATTTCTGTAAACAGCTCACTGTTTTTCAACTAAATTAGTGGGTTTCTTCTTTAATTAGTCTGTTTTGCATTGGCTATTATGAAGACAATTTTGCATGATCGTTAGCTAATCCCTATCTCAATACTAATCAATCAATCACTCATCAATATATATTATTAATTTCATTCTTAAAGTTAAATTTAAATAATTATTTATGCCATTTATCAAATAGTTACATATAATATAATGCATGCCATTATTTTATATTTTATTATAAAAAATGGTTATAACAAAATAAATTAAACAAATTGACTATTATATAAAAAAATTTATAAATAAAAAAGTAAAAAATAAAAAATCTAAAGGGGAAGTTTTAAATACAAGTTAAAAAAATTCAAAATGTAAAAATTTTAAATAATTTTTAAATATAAATAAAAAATCTAAAAAGTAAAAATTTTAAATAGAAAGTTAATGTTTAAATTAATTTTATTGATTGTTTAAAATTTTAAAAATATAAAAGATATAAATTTTGAGAAATTTATTATTATTTTATTCATGATAATAATTTTTTTATAAAATATTTAATCATTCAAATAACTAATTAATTAAAATAAATATTAAAATTTTAAATATATTATTATAATTATACCGTGCAAAGTGCAAGTTTATGATCAATATACTATTATTTTTTATTTTATAATTATTATTTTTTATTTGTGAAATAATTATTTATAACATAATCACACGATTATTTTATGTTATTGAAGACTACTATATCAAAAAACTTTTAAATAGAAAATTATAAAAATTAGCATATATAAAACTTCTGAATAAGAAATTAAAAAAATATAAAAAGTAAAAATTTTAAACAAAAAGTTAAAATCATATAATAAAAATTTTTAAATAAAAATTAAAAATTTTAAATAGGAAGCTAAGATTTCAGTTAATTGATCAGCTAATAAAAATAAATATTTAAATTTTATCATTATAATCATATCCCCCAACGCGGATTCATCACTAATTATATCGTTAAAATTCAATCATTCAAAGTTTTCAATTACAGCAGTGGCTTTCCTTTTTTTCTTTTTTTTTTTGGTAACAAAATTAGTAGCTTTCTCCTTTGAAATGTCTTGTCTTTTGAGTTGTTTGCTTCCATATTTTCATAGGGAAATGGTGAAGTGATTATAACAAAAAAGAAATATCATTGAAATGCATCCTTTTTTTCTTAAAAAAAAATAATAATAAAAATAAATTAGGTGCAAACGTTAGAAAGTATAATTTATAGTGAAATATAATTTTTAAGTGTATCAGTTGGAAGAAAAGTGTAAAACAATTAGCATTTATTTTTTACCATTTAATTTAGGAAAGAGTCATCAAGTTTATAAAAGTTGTGATAAATTACTTAAAAATGCTTTCTAATGATTTTTTAAATAAATTCATACAATATAATAAAAATACTGATATTAATAAATTAAAGATGATATAGTATTTCATAATATAGTTTCTTAAATTTAGTGAAAATTTTAAATAGAATATTAATATTTTTCTTAAGAAAAAAGTGTGAATCAATCGCATAAAAGTTTTACTTTACAGAAAATTTTTCAAAAGTATTATTGCCCAAAAAATTACTTTTTTAAAAATGAATTTCTTTGAATCAAAGGAGATTGAAAAAAAAATTATACAACATATGAGATTTATTGAAGGCTAAAATACTCAATTTTTATCTTTTGATCTTTATTTTATAAAAGTAGGCAGTTCAAATAAATTATTATTAATTTATTTTCAATCTGTGTATTTCATGAAATTTTAAATAAAGAATTTTATTTTAAAAGGAAAGATGAAAGTGTATATCAAGCCAAAATTTTCTCATCAATGGAAAATGAAAATGAATTTGACTATTTATCAATATTTCAGAATTGGATCAACTAGTCAGTGAAGTAAAATCGAAATGTCAATCAGAAATCAGAAAAATGAATTGATTAAAATCGATAAAAAATAATCAAAATAAAAAATTTGATAAAAACTGATTCAACTTAAAATCATGTACTGTGTATATTTTAAAAATTTTAAAAAATTATATTATTTCACTCAAAATTTTAATATTTTTATTACCTTATCATATTATATTTTTTCTAATTTTAAAATATTGTTTATATATTTTTTCAAAAAAATATATAAAAAAAATTTTCACGTTGAATTAGATCATTAATCCTATGTAATTAAAAATTTATCAATTAACCAGTTTAATTTCTAATTCGATTTTAAAAACATTGATATTTATTATTCTTCCATAATCAAAATTAAAAACCTTAACAAAATGAATGCACCCACTAATCCCTAGACAATTAAAAAATTTCATTTAATTATAGATTTTGAGAAGAATTTAATCTCGATTAATATACTAATCAAAATATTAAAAAAAAGTTGTTTTTTTTGTTGAAAGCACAATATTAACAAAAGTAGGTGAAAGCACAATGTTAATAATATTAATATCTTTTTTTTCTTTTCTTGAAAGAATAATATTAAATGATTACTTCTTTTAAAAATATTTAATGTAAAAAAAAAAAAAAGAAAGAAAAAGAAATACTATTGTTAGCCGCAAATGCCAACGTTATAATGCAAAATTTTGTATTAAAGAAAAAGGAAAACAATTAAATAGGTTAAGCATGGTCCATTAAAATTAGGCTTCACTCATGAATTTGTCACCAATAATTGGAGACAAAAGCCGTTGCTAAATCGCTATTACAAGACTGGATTTGTCTCCCGTTCCTCATTTCAAATTCAAATCATAGCGAGGGACCGAACATATTCTCTCAATCTCTACCATATTTCTCTGCCTTCATATATATATAACTGTTTTCTTTTATTTATTGCGTAACAATTGCTTATATCAGTTGTATTAAATTAAATTAATAAGATAATTATTTGTAGTTAAGAAACAAAAAAAAATCGAAAAATAATTTTAATATTAAAAATATATATATAATTTTAGAAAAAAATGATATAAACTAAGTTGGAGTAATTATTTGTGTTGATTTTTCATTTTACTAATTTAATCAGTTAATTCGATTAATTTGATGTCTAACCAAAAATAATAATAAAAATATAAATTTCTTTACAAATATGATTATATAATTTTCTTTTTCTTCTCCATGATAAAAATAGTGCTTGGATTAGGTTGTGTTATTGAGACTAATATCAATCTAATTTATGATATTGTCCCAACAAATCAATGCCAATTATTTTTTTTTTTTCAAAAAAAAGCAAACTTTCTTAACTTGGACTAAAGGTTAAATAATTTTCCTATTTCATATTTTTCGAATCAAAATAAAAAAAAAAATTCAAGAAAAGAAACTAGACGTTAGGAGCTTTACCCACATGGGACCCAGCCCTCCCTTCAGAAGATCAAGGGTTCAGATTCATTCCTCCACCCCACCAGTCATAAATCTTGCACAAAACCATAGATTCATTTGTGAGAAAGAAAAGTTTCTGTCCAAAATTATTGCAGAACCAAAAAAAAAAAAACTGCACTGTAAGGCAAACGAAAACGCCTACACTGATAAAGCTGCTAGTTAAACCCAAATCTCAGTTTTGCGTCGTACGCATTTGAGCTATGAGCAGAAAGGTTCAAACTTTGAAGTGAAAGGAGACCAAGAAAGAAAAGAAGAGTAAAGAGTTTTGAAAGAAAATATTTATATATCCAGAGCAGTGAAATGGGGGAACCAACTTGTCTTATGAGATCATTTTCTCATCCATCTAGTGCTTCCCGTGAAGCCAAAGAGGTTAGTCTATGCAAACTTCCTTGCCATTTGTTATATTTTTGTCTTTTTTTTTTTTTTGTTAATGTTTAATTATTGAGTATTTCTTGTTCTCTTGTTGTCTTCATGGGTTTTGGTTTGATTGTGTTTTTTTTGCCTCTGGTCTATTTGCTTCTCGGGAAATCTTGGAAAATGGCGTGAGATTTTATAGGACCAAATAGATTGTGATTAGGGGGTCTTTCTTAATAATTTAACTTCTTGATTATGCTTAATGCTTTGGAACCCTAATAAAAGAAGCTACTTCAAAGTAGTTTCTTTTATTTGCTCTCAATGTTTTCCAAAAACCAAACAGGAATTTCTGATGTTTTGGGTTATCAGATGCTCTGTAGATGCTCTATATATATTTTTTAATTTTCTTTCTTTTCCGTCGCTCGTATATTTACTTTTCTGGTTTTAGTAGAAGTAGAACCTTCATATGCTTGCTTAGATTCAGCTTTCAGTGCTGTCAGATGCTGTGCAAGTGCTTTTTATCTTTTTTCTTTTCTGTCCCTCAGATATTTGGCTTTCTGTTTCTGGTAGAACTAGAACTTTCACATATTCAACTTTCAGCGCTGTCAGTTTTGTTTCTTATTTTTAAGCTTATATTTGCTTTAGACATATTAGGACTTATATTGATGATTACCATTTTCTTGTACGTATCTGAATTGATGTTGATGATTGCATTTCCTTTTGTTTGTTAAGATTCTTCGAGTTTATTTTACTTGGCATTCATATCTTTAGGATTGTAGTAGTAATCAGCTTGATTTGGTCCATGTCATTATGGGTGTACTTACTGATATTCTAATTAAGAGAAGTACTAATGGTTGGAGTTTCTTGGCAGTTCTATTTTTGTTGTTTTCAGTAACATCAAATTCTATCATTAAGGCAACCTATTAAACATGTTTGAATTACAGGGTGACCCTATTCGAGCCCTAACAGAATCAATCTCATTTGGGAGATTTATGTCAGAATCTTTAGCATGGGAAAAGTGGTCAACATTCTCTCACAACCGGTACTTGGAAGAAGTTGAGCAGTTTTCCAAGCCAGGTTCTGTTGCTCAGAAGAAAGCTTATTTTGAAGCTCATTACAAGAAGAGAGCTGCCATGAAAGCAGCAGCCTTGCTTGAACAAACAAATGCTACACTTAGTGAAGTTCCTGAAGAGGAAAGTGCAGCTAATGATGTTCCTGAAGTTGAAATTTCAGACAAAACTAAAAATGATTCTTCTACAGATTCTGTGTTGATTCGAGCAACCAGCAATCCTATCATTGAAGTTCCTGAAGAGGAAAGTGCAGCTAATGATGTTCCTGAAGTAGAAATTTCAGACAAAACTAAAAAGGATTCTTCTACAGATTCTGTGTTGATTCGAGCAACCAGCAATCCTATCATTGAAAAACAACAGGAAAATGGTATCCTTGAGCTTGCTCATTCTGCTGATGCCAATGCATTTTATCCAGAGGGTGAAGAGGATAAGTTGCAAAATGCAATGGTGGAAAGGGTTGAAGAGGTCATAGAAGAACAGGCTGAAGTGAAGAGCCCTATTCAAGTAGAAATTTCAGAGCAGCTTGATGATGTTGAGAACTGTAACCAGATTCCAGAAGAAAAAATCCCCAATAAGGTAAACTTTCACTTTTTGCCTTGTTTTCTTGTGTCCTCTTAACTCTGTTTTATTGCTATTTTAATCAGGAAACTGCTGACAAGGAGAATGTTGACTTACCGAATAATAAACGACAAATGAATTTGCCATCAAAATCATCAAGTCAGAGTAGAACTTCCAAACTCCCAAAGCCTTCCACCAAACAGGCTAGTTCCACATGGCTGAGACATGGAACAGGTGTCAATCCAAGCAGGAACAAGTCTGTGGGAGACTTGTTTGACAAAAAGAGATTAACTCCAAAATCTGTCCACATGTCTATCGATTTGGCTTCTGGCTCTGGAGAAACCAACAAAAGTTCTGTCAGAGTTTCAAAAGAAAGTTCAAATACTCATCAAAATCCAAAAAGGGTATTTCCATTCCTCATGCATTGCTCGTTATTTCAATTGCCTAATATGCAGTACACACGGATATACTCTTGATTCCTGAATGTTACTGCCAGAAATTTTATTAACATGCTCTAATGACTTGTATTTCCAAATTATAGGCATCTGTCTACGAGATATCAAAACTTCTTCCTTCCATAAATCATCCGTCAGAAGATAAAAGGTATTCTATTTGCCCATGAAAAATCCCATAGTTGCCCTTTCTATGTTTTCATTTTTGCTGACACTTTAGATTTATTCTTGCAGAACTAGGTCACTAAATAAGTCAGTTTCTGGAGGAACGATAGCAGGCGGGATATTGCAGGCCCTCTCCGGGGAGTAAGAACTTTGCAACCTAAATGTTAAGAATGTTCATATTAGTATAGATTCCAAATGATTATCCTAATTAATCAAGCAATATGAAACTAAGTCGCTATACTTTTTATATGCCTTATCGATGTGATAGGCATATCAATTAAAAGCAATAGAAAACTTTAAAACCTTGAATTTGCATGTCTATTCTTACAGCTTTTTCATGCATTCTGTTTCGGATTTCGCTTTCCTTGTGAAGTTTGCATAGTTAGCGACTAAAAAAGAAAAGCATCAAATATTGTATGATCTAAATTATTCTAAACTGATTGTATGTCAGCCGCACAAAATCTTCAACTGCAAGTGGAAGCAAAGCACGATCTCCAATTATATCCTCTCCTTTTATCTTTAGGAGTGAAGAAAGAGCTGCAAGGCGTAAAGAGGCAAGATTAGAAACTATGGTTCTTTATATTTACTTCTTAACTGCAAGTATGCCATAGCTTTGACACCTTGCATTCATTTGCTATGCCAGTTCTTTCAGAAGCTTGAAGAGAAAAACAATGCAAAAGAGGTAGAGAAATCATATCTGCAAGTAAAATCAAAGGTTGGTTAATATAAATTTTATCAGTGTTGAGTTACCTGCATGCATTTATTTTTTGATCCTTCATATTCTGCAGATTCCATTGACTCGACCTCGATCACCAAAACTTGGAAGAAGGCCCTCTCTCATCCAAGAAACAAGTTTTCAGCTTCCTCGAAGGCCTTCGGTCAACGCTGAAAACTCCAAGCGTGTTGTACCAAATGTTAATCAAAACACAACCCGATCAATCACTTTGCTACCAAGGAAAAAAGCACATGAGAATGCTTCTCCAAATATCCAGCGTTGAGCATCCAAACAGATATCTGTTGAGTCAATTGACCCAACAAGTGATTGTGCAGATTTTGTAATTACACACTACAGAGAAGAAAAGCAATCTTTGCTATATGGCAGTGGGATTCAGGTTAGAGAATTAGTGAAAAGTTAGTGGAAAGCAGTTTGGGGGACATAATAGTTTACAGAATGCTTCTCTTTTAGTATCAAGGATTGGCGATATTGTTACATGACAGCATGTATTAGTGATACACATTTACGGAATTTCGATTTCTAAATGATTTTAGCTTTGGATCATTGTTACAAAGTCAACTCTGAAGTGAAATATTGAAATATTTCTGTATGAGAAATATGATTCTGGCAGATATAATTCGGAGAAGCTTACTGTTTTCTTTCTTTAATCTTTTTCATTCCTCGTGATCTTTCTTGGTATTTTGTATTCTGCAAGAGTCAAAGTGAAATCTACCATGTATAGGGTGGTTCATGCAGATTTTGATGTGTTCTTCAATTCAAAGTGGGTATGTGAAAATGTTCATTGTTATCTAACATAGGCATATTTTTTAATTTATTGGTAAATATCAAATATGATGGCCATAAGCTACAAAAAGTATTTCAATAATTCACTTTATTTTTTTTTGAAGTTTTTTTTTTTTTTTTGAGAAATCCAATGCTGAATGCTATCTCTGTATTCTCATCCAAAAAAGAACAAAAGAAAGTCAGTCCAAGAAAAGAAGAATATTAAAAGAAAAAAAAGCTGCAACGTGTTTCTTGACTCAGGAAAGAACTTTGAGACGGATAAAAGATCTTGCAGTTGCATTATCTATTTAACTTCAAGTGGCTAATTGCATTCACTTACAAAATTTCCAAGGAATAATGACACTAGCAACATGCATCGTGCATGCTCGGTTTAACACATATACAACAGTACTAGTGAAGGTAGCAATGTTAGAGAAACCTGAAAAAAGCAAGCTTATTATGCTTAATATTTGCCATCATCCCTATTATACATGCTTCAACATCCAAGACCTAACTGTCAAGGAAATAATGTCCCAATCCATAGGAGCTGAAACATACTCCTTTAATAGATTGGTCACCAAAAATAAATAGGAAATGATGATGTTCTATGCCAGGTAGAGCAAGGTCATGCTATAAACAATCCCTGTTCTATTAGAGAATATTCTGCTGGGTCATAGAGATTCTCGTAGTCAAACCTCACTGGGGCATCATACAAGCTTGTTGGAACTTCAGTGAGCCCCGGATCACAGAACTCAGGAAACTCAATATTCTGGAGTCCAAGATTCATAGCACAACAATCACCTTGTAACCAACATACTTGTAGG
This sequence comes from Omphalea diandra, assembly GCA_949677035.1. Taxonomy (NCBI): domain Eukaryota; kingdom Viridiplantae; phylum Streptophyta; class Magnoliopsida; order Malpighiales; family Euphorbiaceae; genus Omphalea; species Omphalea diandra. Next base: position 15,440 of record CATIWR010348846.1, read on the forward strand.
TTATCATCCAATGTTGCACAAGGTGACATTCCCCAGTTTATATTTTTTTGGACAGATTCCAAGTCTGATATGCAACTCAGATTAAAGCTTTGATTCTTCCTGTTCAGTGCATTGGTGGAACTATGATCAAAAGCTTGATGATTTGTCATATAGGTCTTGTTTTGAACATTGTTTGATTCAATTGCACTCCCTGTTGAACTTGCATGGCTGGCATTGTTCGTGCAGTCATCATACAAAGCCTTAATTTTAACAGAGCCACCTATGCCACCTATGTCTGTTTCAGGTATAGAAGATCCAGGAACGACTGTTGGAGCTGGCTGTGGATAATCAGCTTGTATATGCTGATGTTGACTGGGAATTGATAGCTGTCTTAACCCCTCATCTAAATGGAGTGATTTTTGCTCTTGCTTCAGCTGAATCTGTGGAATTTCACACCATGAAAATTGTGTTGGGAAGTTTGAATCAAATGCAGCAAAGTTTATTTCTGATCCTGGAGATTTGAAAGAATCACCAAATCCCATTTTTGAACACGTGGGCTTACGAGGATCAGGAACTTCAACAGTTAAAGCTTTTTTAGGTTCTGGACCACTCCTTGAAACAATTCCCTTTTGGTCATTGTCATGACTTCTAGACTCTGCATTTTGGACAAGTAAGCTATTGCCTGAAAATCCACAGCTGTGATTTGAAACATCATTCTGTTGCAGGTGAATTGACTTCTGAGCGCCAAAACTACCAGAAGAATCTCCCAAAGGTGATTCTGAATGCTTTATGCCGCCAACAGATGTTTTCAAGTCATTTTCCTTCTGCAATCTACTTAAATAGAGACGGTATTTCTGCATAAAGGAAAGCTTTTCCAGTAAGAATTCCCCTACCTTCAAAATTTTTCAAAAAAAAAATTCTTATTATGGATAGCAACATTGAAGGATATCAACATCTTTTCATGATTTTTCAAGAACTACCTGCAAGTGGCTTGCAACATTTTCTCTGGTCAACCAGGGCACGCTCATCAAGTCAAGTATTTTCTTAGGACCAACTTCTGCCAAACAGACATTACATGTCATGGCTCCATGGAAGCAAGATAAAGATGTTGGCTATATCATTGAAAACCAAATAAGTGACAAAAATATGTCAACTAATTTTCAATCAAATATATGAAGACCCACAACTAATCATCATGATCCAATAACCAAAATTTTGATGTCAGAGATATCAGTTATACTTACTCTCAAATCCTATCTGATTTACAGCTTTGACAAATTTCTGATGAAGATCCACAGACCAAACTACTCTGGCTTTCTTTGTGGATGAATTGTCACCAGGGTCTTTATCATCATGCTTAGTTTCAACATCTTTTCTTTTCTTGACTGAAGTCAAATCTTCTCCAAAAAAGAAGTGCCCATCATCGGACTGATCTGATCCATTTCTACTCATTTGTATACTTTCCATTCCTTCAAGAATTTCAATGTCTCTTACCTCATGTATCTTCTTTCTGAATACATGCTGCCATATATTCCGAAGTTCTTTCATTCGTATGGGCTTAAGAAGATAATCACATGCTCCATGCTGCACGCCTTTCATTACCCGACTTGTTTCTCCATCAACAGACATCACTGTGAAATGA
>CATIWR010348927.1:0-16534 GCA_949677035.1 Omphalea diandra
TTTTAGTCCCTCTTCTTCACTCCTTAAGCACCTCTATCCATCTCTCAATCCTTAAATGCTCCTTATACTCTTAAATAAGCTCTATAACACCATTATTTATGATGTTATAACATGCACATAACATAAGACAATTTTTCATGCAGCTATACAAACACTACATATATGTTCAAGTGTCCTAAATATAACGGTGCAAGTGTTATTGTCATGCTTCTACAAATCGCATGACTAAATGATCATTTATCCAATGCATATGTTCATGTGGGATTTCATATCATTTATAAAATGAACATGTTCATGTGATAATGCCAATGAATGTGGATAGAGATGTTACAAGTAGTCTTTAGCAACTTTCTAGTCCTTTGCCATTTGTTTTAAGCATTTCTAATTTAGCTTTAATAATGACAGCTCTTAAAAGAAACAATAGTGAAAAGAAGTAAAGACTTACTTTGAGAAAATGCTTCTACAAAGAGAGAGTTTTAGAGTGAGATGTTCTGAAAATGAAATGAAAGTTGTGATAAAAAAAATGATTAGCCTTTTGGGTATTTATAAGAAGGAATGAACATGAAACATCTGAATGGAATTTTGAAATTTTAAATTAATCTAGCTAGATTTATTTTAGAGCCAAAACAAATGGTGTAATTGGGATGATGGATTAATTACTCTAATATTTCATTTCACAAGGAAGTTTTTCAAAAGCATCTATTCAGGTAGACTTATAATAAACATTGTAAGTAGGACTTCAACTGCAATTATAATGATAGACTTTGTATCATAAAAGAACTCTTGTATGTGCTCGTATATAAACAGTATCAATGTATAGTAAAAGAGTTTCGAACCCTATATAGAAATACATACTACTTTTCTCTAGATTTCTTATTTTTTGTCTTCTTTTGTATTCTTGGTTGATAGTATTTGTTTTAATATTATTTTTATTCTATAATGCTAAATTATTTATTTAGTAAGTATTTAAATTTTATTATCATTATTTATGTAATTAATGAAATCACTATTATATTCATAATTAATATTTAATGTATGTATTATAAAAATTTTAATTTTATAAATTTTTTAAAAAAATATTTAATAGAAGATTATGTATTATTTATTTTAAAAAATCTAATATGAAATATATATTGTTTATTTATTTAAAATATGTGTTTATATTAATAATTATACTTATAAATAATAACTAATAATAATTTTATCAAATACTTAATATCAATCAATAATTAATTATCAATAATAAGTATGAATAATCAATAATAATAATAATAATAAATAATAAATAATAATTACTAATAACCACCAGTAGCTAAACTCTAGCAAGTGGAGGTCAATCTCCCCATACCTGAAAATAAACAAATGCAGCCACACTGGAATCCACAACTATTATTCTATATTAAAAAAAAAAATTGACAGAGGTTACGAAATGAATGAATTATCTGCCCATCTCTGTTCATGCCCTTTCCCATCCATAAAAGAAAAAGGACACAAAGATTAAACGCATATTACGCCAAGTTTGTTGAACCCGATATATCAACCGCCCACCACGGCTGCTGGTAAACACAGACAGACAAGAAGAGAAAGATGCCGGAATATTGTGTAACAGGAGGGACAGGATTCATAGCAGCTTATCTTGTTAAGTCCCTACTCGCAAGCGGTCATACGGTTAGAACAACCGTGCGCGACCCAGGTACACCGTATATCTACTCAAGTTTAATTATTGCTAACGCTTTAGACGATGCGTAATTAATTTTTTGTTTTTTTTTTATAGATGATGATGCAAAAGTTGGCTTTCTTAAACAATTCAATGGAGCCATGGAGAGACTAAAGATTATGAAAGCTGATTTGTTGGTGGAAGGAAGCTTCGATGACGCAATTCAAGGCGTTGATGGTGTCTTCCACACTGCATCACCTGTGCTGGTTCCTTACGATGATAACATCCAGGCATACTTCCATCCTACATTTCTACTTAGAACTCCCTCATTTTTATTATTATTTTTTTGTTTGGGATAATTTTCTTCTGACTAGGATTTGAATTCTCAACTTTTGTGCCATGTAGCTCGAACACCACTGAAGCAGTGGTTCATGTCTTTTTTTTTTTTTTTTTTAGACTCTAATTGGGTTCGAATGAACTGGTAAATTCACAATCTTGTTGATGACTTTGACTATAGGACAAATCTTATATGTTGTTTAGATTATTTGATTGTTTGGTGGAAACTTTTGCAGGCAACTTTGATTGATCCATGCATTAAGGGAACCTTGAATGTGCTGAATTCATGCACTAAAGCTACTAGTGTGAAACGAATTGTGCTTACCTCTTCTTGTTCTTCAATACGATACCGTTATGATGTCCAACAAGTTTGTCCTCTTAATGAATCTCACTGGAGTGATACAGAGTACTGCAAACGTTACAATGTATTTGACTAATTAATTATCGATTAGTGGATTTTGTTCTTAGGTTTACTGAAGTAATTAATTAGTTGGTGATTGATTAATGGCAGCTTTGGTACGCCTATGCAAAGACTGTAGGGGAGAAGGAGGCATGGAGAATAGCGAAGGAAAAGGGAATTGATTTGGTGGTGGTGAACCCTTCTTTTGTTGTTGGTCCATTGCTTGCCCCACAACCCACCAGTACCCTGCTTCTTATACTGGCTATTGTTAAAGGTCAGACTTTCATGCCATCTACCCACCAACAATTTATGAATGTCGATTGTCAAAAATTTGAAAGGAGACATCAGCTACTTTAGAAAGAGCAGGAAATGAAGCAGAAAATAGAATTTAAGATGCACATTTTTGCAACATTTGTTAATCAGGTATGCGCGGAGAGTATCCAAACATGACTGTGGGTTTCGTGCACATAGATGATGTGGTTGCTGCTCACATTCTAGCAATGGACGATAAGAGAGCATCAGGCAGGCTGGTATGCTCAAGCTCAGTAGCTCACTGGTCACAGATAATAGAGATGCTTAAGGCCAAATATCCGTCTTATCCTTACGGGAACAAGTGAGCAGTGGAACAATTAACAGAAACAAATCCCCTTAGTTCATATATATGCATTTCCATTTTGTAATTTGTTGTCGTGCGTTGCATTGCAGGTGTAGCAGCCAGGAAGGAGACAATAACCCACACAGCATGGACACCACCAAGATTGCTCAGTTGGGGTTCCCTCCTTTCAAAACGCTTGAACAAATGTTTGATGACTGCATCAAGAGTTTCCAAGATAAGGGATTTCTTTAAAATCATAATGCTGGTGAAAATCACAATGTTATGCTTTCTGTATATGTCTCCAATGTAGATTTTTACACTGGCCTGAATGATTGAATGAATTGCAAAAACCAATGAGATTGGCAAAATATAGATGTATGACCTGCAGATCTATGTCCTTAAGATTATTCCAAAATAATGTAAAATGTATTATTGAATTGCAACACGCCTTTTGAATTTCAGTTTGGGTCAATAAAATCTCTTAATTTTGAACTTTACTTTTTTGTTAGGACTTGCCATATATATATATATAATGGTGGCAATTTTGAGATTGTAGCATATGTGTTGTTATTATTATTATCATTATTATTATTATTATTATTATTATACAACTGGGCAAACACAATTAACTGCAAAATAAAGAAAGCAGATAAATTTCACCTTTTTTTCCGGACTTGTTATTAATGCACTTAATTATATCTGAACTCCAATTTCTCTTAAAAATAATCAAATTTTCACAGTAAATACAATTTATACCTCCATACATTAAATTAACAGATAGCACACGTGACATCTGAAATTGATTTTTTTTTTTCTTTGGCCTATAGACTAATCATATTTTCACAGTAAACACAATATTACACCCTTCATCCATTAAATTAACAGATTGCATATCTGGCGTCTGAATTTTTGTTTTTTTTTTTTTTGGCTTAAAAATTAATTGAGCTCTGTATCAGGCCCACAATGAATTTTAAGACCCAGTTAGGAGACAACTTTTATGTTTGACCCAACTGTCTTTTTTGTTCAAGCCACCTACCCAATGAACACCTCTACCCATGGTTCATAGTCCCACCACCACCACCACTTTCTCAATCTCAAATCTCTCTTCCTCGTCATCAAGACCTTTAAAATCATCAACAGATTCAAACATCAACAATCTCATATTTTTTACAATAATTACTCTCTTCCTCACCCTATAAGTAGATTTATCTGACAATTATCCACCAGAATATCAAGCATCACACAAAATGCAAATGCATAACTCCTAAACCTTTGTTGGGTCAAAATGCATCTAAAAAATCTTGAAAGTAATTCTAGTCTTCTCTCTAATGCAAGCTCATTTGCATGTGCCGCTAATGCCAAACTCGTTACGCTCCTCAATAGCATTCACGATGCTATCGAGTCTATCCTTGCTTCCAACGTTGCTATCATTAGAATCTATGAAGCATAAGTTTAGCTAGAAAGATTATGAAGCAGTGGGAGAATGGAAGAAGGGAGAACATGAGATTTAAATTGCATTTTACACAGGAAACGAAGCCGATTCATTGAACCAAGCTTGTGAAAGGGGCGGAGGGGATTTTGCGGTGGAAGGAGGTGATGTTGAAGAGCTTTACAACGATGGCAGATCATGTCGAAGAAACTGATTTCTAATAGTGGCGACAACAAGACAAATTGTTGGGATTCAAACTCCATGGTAAATAGTGGGTGGGTTATGTCCTTACATTCAGAAGAATCAAACTATGCCAATTCATACAGCCATTATCTACATTTAGACTCAAAGTTAAATAATTTTGAAGCAGGGGTCTTGTGTCTACACATTCAACTGCCTTCCTTAATATTACTTCTTTCTATTCACTTTCTTCATCATCATTTGAGGCCGTCATGCATTAGATCACCATCAATATCACTCTCAAAATTGCTCCCTTCATTTGGTTGAAGAAATATCTTTATATCTAAGAAGCTATGTCCATCAATAATACATTAGAGTCCCCATCATATGCATTAAAAGAAATAGCGTCGCTCTTGCAATGATAGACCCTATACCTACTAAAATTGAGAGTTTCTCATTTTCACATAAATGACATCCTTGACTTGGAAATGAAATTGAAGAGATCTGCAAAAGAAGGATCGAAATAGGGAGGAGGGTTATGGATCTATTGATAATTTAAAAGGTTTTTTGAAGATGAAGAGGAGGGGACAGGCACGTGGAGGTTTGGGAGGAGAAAAGGAAGTGTAAGTGAATGTGGCTGGATTTAAAAAAAATAAAAAAATAATTTTGATTGCCACATGTGCATAATACGTCTAACTTTGATAGGGAAAGGTACTTTGTGCTTATTGTGAAAATTTGGTTGATTTTAAAAGACAGTAAAGTTTATATACGATTATCTAATGAGGTGAGCAGAGACTTCTGTCAGTGAATGGATATCTGCATGATGACCTCGGGTTTTGGGGAGGGTCTCCTTTAACTTTGACTAGAGGTGCGCTTAAAAAGACGTTGGATAATGTTATTTGCGATGAAACTTGGTAATTTAATTTTCATGAAGCTGCAGTTTTGCACCTTCTAAGAATTCAGTCAGATCATGGCCTAGTGCTAATGAAGCTTTGAAATTCTACAAGAATGCGAGGGAAGTGACCTGATTTCAAATTCTTAGCAGCATTGCTTTTGCATGAGTTATGTTTAGAGGGCTTGGCAAGGAAGTATAGAGCAAAGCAGGAGATGATTTACAGAAGGCATGATCAGAGTTCCAGGCCAGAGACATAGAATGGAAAAATAATACTATTGGCAATATATATATATATATATATATATAGAGAGAGAGAGAGAGAGAGAAAATGAATTTTGCTAGCCAGATTCTAAGGCATCCAAAGAACTTTAGATAACCACCCTTCCTGGAGGCTTGAACAATTGAAGTCCGGTCTTAAGGTTAAGTTAGAAGGTGTTCTAGAGCAAGAAGAATTGTATTAGTGGCACAAAAAAAAAAAAAAAAAAAGCAAGAAACGAATAAATTGAATGGGGATTCTGAAATACAGAGTTTTTTTCATGCACGAACAATAGAAGAAGGAATAAGATAGAAATGTTCAAAGACGACAATGACTCTTGGGTCAATAAGCAATCATTATTGAAAATGTTGTCTTAATATGCCCTACAAGTGGGAGAGGGTTGAAAAGAGCAAAGGCAAATTTAAACCTTTTTAAGAAAGATAGAGAGAATCATAAACACAAGTACATAAAGATTTATATTGGCTTAGCTCAAACCAAGCCTACATCCTCTCCTCTAGGTACCACTAGAAATTTTCACTAAGCAATAGCTTTTATGTGCTATTGATAACTTCTACACAAGTGAATTTAACCAGCCACCACTTAAGCCTTCACAAGATGAATTTCTGGAGAATACATAAAAGACTTTAATAAATAGTTTATGGGCACTATTCTAGCCTTTTTCCAAGATCGTGTGCAGGTACTATCTGAAAACCTTTCACAAAAAAATAGTTTAAAGTTATATCTCCAATCCAAGAGTATTCTCACACAAGAATTATAAGCAAAGTAAAAGGAATACTCTCACACTCAAACCCTTTTACAAATGAAATATAACCTCTTTAACTTGCTTGAGTGAGTTAGAGTTTGGTGTCTCTAATGAAGTAGAAACAATCTTCTTCTTTATTCTAAGGAATAGTTCACATATGCACTTGAAGAAAACTTAGTTCAAGCAAATGAATTTTAAGATTCTTAAGATTATTATTTAAAGTTTTTAGATCATTTGGAGGATGTCAATTTTTTTTTATCTTTTGTTACTTCTCTATTTTTAAATTTCAAGCTTTTAGACCTTATATAAGTATGGAAAAGTAACTAGCCAGTAGACACAATGGAAGAGTCCATCAGACTATTGATATAGCCATTAGAGCCCTAATCAACAATTGTTAGCGACATCTCATTTAGAGCCCTTATCAACGATTATTAGTGAGATCTCAATGGTCATTAAATGTCCAACATATAGTTGGTCTTTCTTTAATGATCATTGAATGGCATACCTTCACATTTGTCGATCACCATTAAGTCTATAAAACACCCATTGAAATACATTCTAGACTTGTTGTGATCCTTTCAATAGTCTGACTTTAATTTTTTGAGTTGAGCTAAAATAGCATTATCTTTGTGAATTTTGAACATCTTGTTGAGGATATTCAACTCCTTTTTGGATGTTAATCATTGTGGAGCTTTTTGGCTCTTGTCATTAGAGTGTAGTAAGGTAAAGCTTTTAATTCTTATTGAATTTCGTCCAAGCTCATTGATTTCATCTTAACACTCATTTGTATTTTCCTCAATAATCATTGAGACTTATAAAAGAGTTGAGCAACTGTGTTGAGATTTTTCAACCATCATTAATGACTCTTCAATTCTCGTTATTTTGTTTAATGGTCGTTGGAGCAACTTTTAACCATCATTGAGACTTATAGAATTCTTTAGCCTCTTCCATTAGGCTTTTTCAGTCCTCATTGATTTACTTTAGTGCTAGTTGATGTCCATTCAATGGCCATTGTAATTATGCAATGCTCGTTAGAAGGTTTAGACTCTCTTCTTGACTCCAAGACTTGTTCATTTCAAACTATGTTAATTGATTTTGCTTTAATATTTTTGAGATATAAATGAGAGCCTATAAAGATCAAACTCAATAAACTTGCACAAAGGTTAGATAAATAATCTTTTGTTTATAATCATCAAAACAAGAATTAGAGCTTAAAAGGTCCAACATTCTTCCTCCTCCCCCCTCCCCCCTTTTGATCATGACAAATAATGTAGGAAAAATCTCCCCCTTAATCTCATGCTTAAGGAAATTATACATCTCAAAATATGTTAAAATCCAAATAATAGGTTTTCATATACTTATTATCTAAATTATACATCTCACTAAACAAGTATAAAGATGCACATTACCATTTAAGCATATTATCTCTTCCTCTTAAGCATATACTTATCATATTATCCAATTAGTTCTCCACCTTTATCATATGATTATGATACTAATTTTGATTTATCCCTTGTTTTCATTATTAAAAAGAAATAAGTAATGATGCATTGCATGTTGAAAAGAGTAGAGAGAATAGTAGAAAGAAATTACTTATATTCATTAACAATGATTTTGTATATACAATAACAAAATGATAACAAACAATTGTGATCTATTCATAAGCTCATTTAAAAGAAAATACATTTAAAAAGAACAAACAGAAAAAGGAGTTAATTGAAAGCTTTTAAAATATAAGGATTAAGGATAGGTTTAGATTTTGAGGGAATAACTTGAAGAAACTGCAATGGTCTTATCATTGTTAAGTTTGTCTTCAAAGTCTGAACCAAGTTAGAGATTAAGACCCTCAATTATCTAGTCCAATGTCTGATTCACATCTTTAATTCATGTTGAGGAAATTGCTTATGCTAATGTAACGTATTCTTCAAATGGAAAGAGGGGCTTAAATTGAGGTTAAGGATTAGAGGGTGTAGAAACTCATACTGAGAAACTACCAACTATTTATGCTAGTGCAACTGCAAAAATTGATGTAAAGCCAATCCTAGTAACTACCAACATATTATTGTAATGTTCTCTAAGTTTTCATCTTCTTCCTCAGTAGTTTCTACTATCTCATCAATTAGGGTTATGAGGCCATTCTCTTGCCTTTTTAGAATGTCTATACTGATGAGCATCTTCTCACTTATAGCCTCATTAGCTAGTAGAGGTTGAACCTAAAAGTTTGTTGCCATCCTCTTCTCCTCAATCATAAGGATTGCCTTTACATACTTAACAATCCTTGTGATATAGTGAATCATCATAAAGGCATTAGATTTGTTTCCTTGTGACTCTAATTTCTCCATCAGTAGCCAAGGAGTATCAGTTTTCTTTTTATTCACCATGCATCGGAGGTAGAAAAGATCCTATATGGTGTAATTCCCATTTTATTTCCCTCTTCCATTAAGGTTCCACACTATGGATTTGTGGGCACTTTTAGAGTGCATGGCTCTTAATTTTTGAGGCCTTACTATTGGAGGATTGGTAAGGGGAGGTTCCTCCAATAATAGATTGCCAAAACTTATTTAATCCCATTTTAAAGATAGGGCATTGCTCAAAGTATCTTTCTCTAGCTATTTAAAAATAGAAAGAGAGGCCTTTGGGAGTCATCTTATAGGGGTTTCCTAAAAATCTAAAAGAACGCTTCTTGGAATCTTTATCTTGTCATAGTCATCATCTAGCATGTCTAAAGTAGCTAGGAACTCAATTTTGAGCTTGGTTTAGGCATGTTCAATGATCCTTGAGAAGAATTCCTACCCAATACCCTACAATTGCTCACTTACATCCCTAATGAGCATATATTTCTCTAAATCTTTGTAATAGAAGAACTTGGCTATTTTAAATCCTAACTCAACTTGGTGTTTGTTAGGAAACCTGATTTGGTGAGGTCCTATTACAAGCATTTAAGGAACCCTAACTTGAGCTTCTTGCTCCGTTTCTAGTAACTTTAGTCTTGTTCCTGCCTTTGAGACTCGTCCTTAGTCTCTTGGGAGCTGGTGGAGCTGAAAAAGGTTCATTCATGAGTTTATTCTTCCTGTTAACATCCAAAACTAAGATCAACTTATCCTTAATGTTGGGGCTAGAATCAATTTATAGCTTTTGGTTAGCCCTTCACTTGAATTATTTTGGAAGTAATTGATTTTGGAGCCATTGAATGTTAGGTGAGTGTTTTCAAAGCATTGAGGCATGCGAGTCAGAATAATAGGTAAGGTTGGTTATGGTTCTCGAGGTTTTTTCGAACTAAAACAAAAATCAGGCCAAAATAAATATTGGACCGAAAATATAGAGAAGGATCGAGACTGGAACTGGAACCGAATCAATATTAATTGAAAATCAGTTTGGGTCTAGTCCACCTTTAATAACTAAACTAAGAATTGGACTAAAACCGAACCAAAACTTTAATACATTGTTATATATTTAAATAAACATGTATAAATTAAATATTGTAAATATATTATTTTTTTGTATACCTGAATATTACTTAGTATAATTTTTTATAATTATAAATTTATATTTTTATTAATTTTATGCATTCAAAATAAATAATTTTATGCTATAATATATTCTATAATATTTAAAAATGATAGTTTTATATGAATAAAATAGATTAAAATAATTATAATTATAAAATTAAAAAAATAAAATTTGGAGCAAACATAAACTGAACCTATAAAAAATTGAAAAATTTAACCAAACCGAATTGATTTTCAGTTCAATTTAATTTGGTAGTGATCGATCCTAGTGTCAATCCTTCTATTTTTGAGGGATCGATATTTTGGTCTGATTATGAAGTTTTGAAAAACTCCAGACCTGACCGAGCTCACCCCTAATAACAGAAGCTAGAACACTGAGACTGAGAGTTTCTTATTCTAGATTCATTTATTTGACAAAAAGGTGTTTATGTACAATTACGAGTGTGTTAGTGATAAATTTGCGGAAGCGTTTAAAATTAACCCTGATGGCAGATGCAATCTTCCTAACATAAGAAACCATGCAAAAGGAAGTGAGGTCATTGATGTCCAAATCCATATATTGGGCTAGATTTGGCCCATCATGAATTTTTAGTCTCATTTCTAGTGGGCTTTGGTTTTATAAGTGGATAATGGACTTTTTATTTTGCATCTTTTATATTCTTTTAGTGTCCATTTGGATGTTAGAATTAAAATTGAAATTCAAAATTCTAATTCTCTTTATAATTCCAATTCTATTAGAATTAGAATTAAGTTGAAATTCTAGTTCTAATGTTTGTATTATGATATGATAGAATTAGAATTGAATTGAAATTATAATTCTAATTTCAATTCTTGTGTTTGGATGGTAAAATTATAGAATTGAAATTGAAATTATAATTATAATTAAATTACAATTATAACATAAAAATTATAAAATCTAGACTTATAAATTTTAATTTAATTTAAACGTAAAAATAATAGAATATATTACATAAAAATAATAAAGTATATTAGGATTAAAATGATTGGAAAAAAAAAAAAGACAATAATTTTTCAACACTCTAAATTGTTTAAAAGCATAGTTCATTGAAAATCTACTAAATTGTTGTTCAACAAACATAAAGTATTATCTTTTGTTTCTTGGTAAAAAAGGAAGGTAAAGGCTAATAGAAACTAACAGATACACGTTCCAACAAGCAAACATAAAGTAATAGATCCACCAGTTAGCCTCACGATTCAACATAAAATACCATATTACTTCTTAATTTGCATTAATAACCAAGGCTTCCTTAGATGAGTTGGAAGGGCCATAAATGATTCAAACTTCCTATTATCACTTGTAACCATGTCATAAGCTTGAAATAATTCTGCTTCTTGAAGATTTTGTGAAAGTTCAACAAAGATCTTTTTAACACTCACATGATGATAATCCTCTGTATAAGCTTGCGTTATAGTTTTTCAGTCATTTATTGTATAGCCACTACAAGTGCATCTGTTGTGTGACTTCTTTTGCTCGATTGTTCGCCTTAACTTGGTTTAGATGGTCTTGTGCCACTAGTGGATTCCTCACTATTAAAGAAGTCATCAACATTGTGATGCTCATTAGATGCAATCTCATCAGCTGCTTCAGCCCCAGTTTCAGCTTTATCACCTGTATCTCGATTATGTCCATAAATGGTTGCCAAATGATTCAAATTTTCAATCTCCTTATTTCAATACTGTGCAACTTCAAGATGAGCCTGTAAATTATATTACAAACATTAAACACTCGATTATTTTAAAAGAATCAAACAAAAGTGTTACCATTACATACCTTTACATATTTAGTCCAAAAATCTTCACTATATACTTTCACCATATTGCGATCCTAATCCCAACCAAAACCACTCGTACTAAGCAATGCATTTACAACATCATAATGCTTATCCTAAGTTTTGAGGCGAGCAGTAATGTTATCTTTAGTGATTGTAAAATTACATTTCTCCTTAAAAGCATTGATAGCAGCAATATATGCAACAGGTTTCCATCCATTAGGTGGATGATTGCCAAATTATGTTGATCAAGTAATACATAAGCAAGCACACTATCCATATCTAAAGTCCATCCCAAATATGGCTTGCTTTTTGCCTTCTTACCTTTATCCATTTGTATGAACTATAAAAAAAAATTACAAAATTAGACTGCAATAAAGAACATAAATATCATATTATCTATCAAAATGTCAAGCCAAGATAAAAACCAAAATTGTTAATACCAAAATCATATCATATAACATAATCATTCTCCATGAAAATATCAAAATCACCAACATAATATAACATTTGAAGTGATATTTGTCTAAAAAAAGAAAAAGAGAAAAGAGCACATAAAGTAATAATCATCTCCTACGCCTCGCTTAATAGTCATTAAACATTCTAATAGCTAAATTATCCCTATAGTCTATTCATTCATTAGTTACATGAGCAAATTTTATCACATCATCATTATCTCCATTGTCTTAATCTATTAATTCAATTACTAAATCCGCATCAATATCCCTTAATAATTCATCATCTTTTCCTCTTTGCTCGTTTTATAAATAATTATGCAAGACACAACAAGCATTAATAATTCAAATTTGTATTAAAATGTTAATTAAAGATATCAGATTTTTCATTAAAATAAACTTTAAAATGTTAATTAAAGATATCAGATTTTTCATTAAAATAAACTTTCTTTATATTTAACAGAAGAAGCAAGTTGATTTTATATATTATCTGGGTTTTTATATCAAAATATAAAGGCCTATGCAATATAGTCCATCGCTTCTTTAACCACCAAATGTTCTTTCTATCACATTTCTTGCTAATAATGACGAAGATTGAACAATTCCTTATAATTTTTATGGTTGCTTCCATAAGAAGCCCATTCATTAAGATGGCAATGTGCAGAACGATAAGGAGCTAAAAATCTTGGACCATTTGTATATCCTGCATCTACTAAATAATACTTTCCTACAAATAAAAAACTAATTATTATTTTTTTATTTTAAAATCATGTTAAGTAAATTCATAAAATACAATTAAAGAACTATACCAATGGGTACTACAAATGAACCTCTTCTAGTCATAGCATCATGCAACACCCTAGAATTTGAGGTCAAGCCTTCCCATCCCGGCAACACATGTACAAACTTCATATTATGATCACATACCCCAAACACATTTGTGGTGATTTGTTATTTTCTTTTTTGATATCTAGCTTGGTCTCTACATGGAACAATGAGTGGTATATGTGTTCCATCCAAGGCCCCAAGGCAATCCTGACAATAATCATATAACAATATCCTTATATGAGACAAAAAAAAAAAAAAATCATTCTAACTTTATCTAAGTGATAGCACTATTGTTCTTACCTTGAACCACCTCTACTTATCATCATTTGGAAGCTCAATCGTTGGATCAGGTAATTTGATATAATCCTTAGTTAAACGAAGGACAACTTGTAGCATTAAAACAAAATGTCTGCTAATAGTTTATGTGGATCGAATATAAATACCCCCAAGAACTCGCAACTTTTGACCATGAGCTAATATAAGCAAAAACATTGCAATAGATTTCTTAACAGTTACATGATAAGTGTCATGTAACTTTCCCTTTTCACGTAATATATTGCAAAGATCATGAAATGAAGTTTTGGTAAGACGTAACTGGTTAAAGAAGTTTGTCTCATCACCTTCATACAATCACTTTAAAATTATTTTTCTTAAAAAATATTCATGTAATTGTTCTTCAGGTTCCTTAGAAACATATCGTTCACAATGTAATGTGGCTATTGCAGATATAGTTATCGCAATTCCTTCCATACTTAACTTTCTTTTTTTGGATGGTTCACACCCTCATCGCTCTTCAATTCAACTCCTAATAATCTTCTTGCCATCTAAATAAATTGAAAACATAATCTTAATATATATATAAAATAAAACAACAAAAACAATTTAAATAGAGAAAAAAAAGGAACAACATCATTAAAACATGAAATTTCAAGCCTATTCTATTATTTGCTTTTTCAAAGATAATATATAAATTAGAACTAGACAAAACCAAGGTAAATTTATAAAAGGCATAAGTAATCAAGTTATGACAATAACCTAACAATACAAAGTATATTAATTTTAAAACTAACAGAAAATAGAAGCTGAATGTTTGTGTGCATATATAAAAGCTTATTCACTTGCAAGTGCAATGGTAAATTGTGGCTTTGTATTTTTTCAGTTTGCAAGAATACCAGTTCTTAGGCTGTACAATTCAGTTGTGAACAGGACCTTCTTTGAAGTTTAATATTGCTACTCATTTGGGTTTCTTATGTTTGTGGTTCTGACTTTTTATTGATGGGCATTTTCTATTGGGTACACAGGCTTCTTGTGATGTTTTGTTCTGTCTTGTTCTACATTATGTCATGTATTTGGTACAGAACTTGTAAGTATAGTAATTTTTGCACTACTATTGAACTTTTCAAATGTGATAACCTACTACACAAACAACATAAAGAAATGAACAATATAAGTTAAAATTTACTCTATGAATACGAGCTTTCTTTAGCTTTCTAAATTATTGATTATTAATGAAAATTGTCTTATACAAAAAAAAAATTGTATACCCATATTAATATTATTATTATTATTATTATTATTATTATTGTGTGCCATTGCTTTTCAAGATATAGGCACTTGAACTAAATAAAAAAAAAAACAATTTAAGTGATTTTTTCCTTAGTTTTTAATTTTTGAATAAATTTAATTTTAGTTGATTCATAAACTAATTCAAAAATATGCTTGTCGAAACATACATAAGAAAAGAAAAAAAAAGGAAAAAGTCGTTCAGTTACTATTGTTATGGCACCTGCTTTAAACTTGTTGAAGTATTATTGAGAGCCACATAGAATGAAAGAAATGATTTGTATATATTGAATTAAGAGGCTACTATTACTCTTTATATGCAAGCTAAAGAGAGCTAAGGGAAAACTCAATAGACTTAACAACTTAACCAAGTATCTAACAACCATAACTAACTATTAATAAACTTAACAAATTAGCTAATAAAATAGAATTAGATGTTGTTGTGAGCTGAGCTAGTGAGCTGGATGGCTTCTGTTAGCTGAATTATTAGCCGTATTAAAAGTGTTACTTGTAGGTACGTGAAACTTTTCCTAAGCCTTAACAACCATTCAACAAATAAAAAAGAAAAAGATAGAAAAAGGGGAAAATAGGTCAAAAAACAATGGATGTCAGTAGAAGCAAAGCTAGTATTGATACTAGTGTTGTTGTTGGTTCTATTTAGGAGACCAGAATGAAACTCGATGGTGCTTTTAAGGTTTTTAATGGTGAAGGAAACCCAAAAGAGAGTATTGCAGAAAATTCAAGAAAAACCTAGACCCAAAATATACATACTTAATTACAAACAGAAGCCCAACCCAGACAACAACAACCATAGCCGTTGACAAGAGAATGATATAGCATATGAAGAAAATATACATAATTACAAACAGAAAATTTCACTATATTGAGTAATTATACTGCAACAGTATCCATTCGAACAAAAACCTATACCCAAAATATAGAGTGATAAATAGAGACCAAACTTACCTAGTTGATTTCGAGTGGTGCTTCGTAGCTTTGCTTGGTGATGGAAGGCCTAACTTTGTGTTGAGTAGCGAGATGAGGAGATTGAGCGAAATGAACGAATGAGAAGGGACTGTTGTTGATCGAAAGCGAGATGAGGGAGGGAGACAACGAGAGAGTTTTAGATTTAGAATTCTAATTCTCAAGCCCTCATTGGAAAATTGATTCGGCTTGGCATTTTGGAAATTGTAATTTTTCAGCCCAATTCCAATTTCAATTCCAATTTTGAGCCTTGATTAGATGAAATCAAATTTGTTGAAAGAAATTTAAAAAAAATATGGGCATGAATAGAATAATAATACGATTAACAATGGTTATAACTAGAAATGATTATTTAAAATGTCATCCTATTATCAATTAAATATATAAAATAAATGCATATATCTAGTCTAGGAAAATTCTATGTTTCTTTTTTTTTTTTTTTTTTTTAAAGATCAAAGTTGTTTGAAAGATTTCAACATCTCCAATCCAAAAATAATAAGCAAAGAGATTTTGGCATCTTAACTGTTATTTTCATCTAAGAATATATAAATTCCATTCAACCAACTTACACTTCATAAAATAACTGAAATGTCATATTCTGTATTTATTTGAAATGTCCTATGCCTATTAATTCTTCCAACATTTCTTGGTCCAATATATGTTTTTCACAATAAATCAGTGAACTTCAACGATAAAATTAAGACTTTGAATCCCTTACCTTTTTTTTTTTTTTTTGGAAATACCCTTACCTTGGACTTCTACATTTTTTTTTATAATGCGTTTCTTTGAAAGATTAAATTCCTCATATATATATATATATATATATATATATATATATATATATATATATATATATTTTTAAAAATATAAAAAATAAAAATTAAAATATATTAT
>CATIWR010348931.1:0-35068 GCA_949677035.1 Omphalea diandra
GAATCAGCTCTTGTTCTCTTGGATTACAACTTCCATCCAAGAGTTCTACCTCAATTACTCCATAATTCTCACTAACCATGCATGATTAACATGTCATGAGAGGTTAATTTCAGTTGAGAAGAAGATAAATTAACTTACCTACTGACCCATGACCAGAAAACCTTAGGCTTCCTACTTAGGCAGCTCACTCTTCTCCCTCTCCTTCTTCTTCTTCTTCTTCTTCTTCTTCTTCTTTCTTCTTCTCTTTCTTAGCTCTCCTTCTTCTGATGTATTTCGCCCTTCTCTTCTATTACCAGACCCTAATGGTAGAGAATTATAATTTGTACTCCTATTTAATAAGACAAAAGATTAGGGACTTGATCTTATTGGTTGAAAGTTAAAAGTTTTGCTTTTAGTCCCTCTTCTTAACTCGTTAAGCACCTTCATCCATCTCCTACTCCCTAGGTGCTCCTTATACTCTTAAATAAGCTCTATAACACTATTATTTATGGTGCTATAACATGCACATAATGTAAGACAATTTGTCATGCAACTATGCAAACATTACATATATGTTCAAATGCCCCAAATGTAAGGGTACAAGTGTCATCGTTGTGTTTCTCCAATTCACATGTCTAAAAAAAAAAATCATTTATCCAAAGCATATATTCAAATATATAACATAATAAAAATACATATGATTTGGGTTGAGGATGTTACATAAAAACTAATTAATTATTAAACTATTTTAAAAGATCCAATTAAAGATAAAATTATCTATAAAGTTGATTTGTGACACAATTCTTATTCTTTGCTTATTTGCTAATATAATACTTCTAAAAAGATGTATGATTTTCATGCATTAGAAAAAATATAAAAATTCTACAAAAATATTTTAATTATTACTTTTAGAAAAACCTAATTCCACCTAAAATTACTCACTCTTCTCCCAGTAATCTAATAATTAAATTCTAGAATATTATAATTATTTATTATTCCATTACTTATCAATCTGCTTAAATAATAGCCTAAAACTTTAAAATTAATCCCATTAGAAATAACATGAAAAAGCCAATATGCTTCATCTTATCCCTATCACCTTTTCTAGAAACTCATGTCAGCATTGTTGCCTATTCCTCTAACTTCTTCACCCACATCACTATCGACATATCCTTCATATTGATGGTAGCATCCCTTACAAGTCCCTGATAATGTCCTCCACTAGTTCCAACCCATACAAGCCACTATAATCCACCTTTATCACCCTAACCCTTGATCTCAAGCCCCACCACCATTAGATCTCCTCCTTCATTTCTACATCTCCCCTACAACATCTTATTTCCATAACCATAACCATCAGTACCACCATCCCACTATGTTACATTATGTGTATAAATTAATTAGATATATGATTGATCGATTGATTGATTGTGTAGTCATCACACTTGATTGATGGTGTAGTCATCACACAAAATGTTAATGGTCAAGAAAAAGTTGGTGAAGAAAATAAGACAAAACATGCAAATGGAAGAAGAAGATTTGGTTCTTGCTTCAAAATTGATTGTTTGTGGAGACATGTAATGTTTCAGAGGCAATAGTGGAGAAAAAAGGATTATAATTGATCTTGGTTATAGATAGTTTGTTATCAAGGTAGTTGTAATTTTTTGTTCTTTTTGTTTTGTTTTATTTTTTTCAATTGATTTAATTGGTTGGCTTTTATTTTTTATTATTTTTAAGTTTGGTTTATTTTAGTCATGGTGTTGAATTTATCTTATTTTAATTCTTGATTTTTTTATGTTTTTGAAAGGAGGCTTTAGGTTAATAAAGAAATTTGTATTATTATAATTCTAGATTTTTGTGGTTTTTTATAAGTAAGGATTAAATATAAGGTGGGGCAGATAGGTTTGGCTTAAGTTAGATAAAGAAAGGGTAAAAAATATCAATCACATTTATGAGCATCAAATTTTAGGTCATAGGATGCAAGCCCAATGATGAAAACTATTGAAATTATTCCCCATAATTCAAAGGGGGAGTTGCAAATGAAGGAGAATAAGAGCTTAGGAAAGCCTAGGATCCAAAAACCAAGCTTAAGCCTACCTAAGCCCAAAACCATATTTAACCAACCATGCTTTACATGGTTGTACAACCAACTTACTTAGTTGTACAACCATGTACTTGGCTATATAGCCAAGTGCGAAACCCTAGCTAATGGAAGATTTTGGAACCTTATCTCTTGAAAAGCCATTGGCTATATTGTCAACATAATGGACTATATAGACCACTATAAAACCTAATTCCAAAAGATTCATGCTCCCCTTATCTGTTATGGGTCGTGAATGAGATGCAATGAGAGCTAGTCCAGCTCTAGTGTACCATTTCCTCTCTATAAATCCCCTCATTTTGAAGAGCGAGGGAGAGATTTGGAAATCCTATTGTTACTCTGCTAATTTTCTCCATAAACATTTAATAATATAAAAAAAATCAAACCTTAACTCATTCACATCAAGATCTAATGTAGTTCATAGGATATTTATTACTTGAACTTGCATTTTCTCCTTTGCATTTTGGAGGAAAAGTTACATCATAGTGTCTCTAAATGCAATATAACATCTATGGGCATCCTAACCTTCATTTCTTTCTTTTTTTTCTTCTCTCTTTCTTTTTTCCTTTTCATTTTTAGAAAACCTAATCTAAATGATTTGTGCAAATCTTTAGCAAGGCACTCAAACGATGGAATATAGGGTAATCGTCATGGTCAATGACGTATATTCCTTTAAAGAATGAGCTAAGATCAAAATTCTAACTTTGTTTTCTTAGTTTAATCATTTTAACTTCGATCTCTTTGTGATTATCTCTTTTAGTTACCTTAAGTACTCTATTTTGGTAAGCTTTAGCCATGATTGAAAAAGGGATTGCATCTCTTTATGACTTCATAAGCTTGCTACTTCTTTATAATTCATAGTTTAGTTGTTTATTTTTTTGGTTCTCGCCAAAAGAAAGGGTTGGAAGCTTCTTAGCTTGTATACTCCTTTTCTTCTTATTTTAAGTGATCATATGATTAATCTTGGGGAGAGAGATCAACTTTTGATGACCCTTATCATGTTGTGTCTCATGCTTATTATCTTATACACATTTTTGTCCTTGTGGTAGTTACCCTTTGATTAGCATCCTAGCCTCCAAAATGAATAGTGGTGCTCATAGATGCTTAGCTTTTAAGGAGCAATGTGGAGGAGGTTCAATAACCCTAGGATTCTACTTGTTAAGACTTTTCCTTAGGCTTTTAACATCCTCCAAAGTGCATTTGCATTCCATATTTATGATATTCCATATTTTATGATAAATGTGCTTATGTATTATTTTTTTAATTATTATTATTGTTATGTGATTCATGTGTTTTGGGATGGTGTTAACTTTTGAGTGAGAATATGTCTAGGTTCCCTTAACTTAGAGTAGATTTGGTAAGCCTCTTTCACTTGGGTATACTTTCTTTTATGTTATTTTGCTTCATTCCTTGGGATGTCTACTAACTTGTTTGCTTTCCTTATATAATGGTGATCATATATGCTTGATGATCTTGATTATGCATGGTTATGGATGTTTGATATGTATTACATCCCCATTTGATGTTGTATGCCTCCCTCCTTTTTAGTATGGTTATAATGTTTTTATGATAATTTATATGATTAGATGCACTAGAAACATCTTTAGGAGCGATAATTAGATTAATCAATAATGAGGATAAAATGATAAAAACTAAATCAAAGATTTTCGAAGCCAAATCCCTAAACCTAGGCAATTTGAGAGTGCCTAACCTCTTCCCTAAGCCGTATCAAATTTTCAAACCCGATCTCTAATGGGGTTGAAATGAATTGGGCCTTCTAAATGACTTAGTTAGGTTTAGAACTTGTCCTTGCCCAAATTCTTAACTCAACCAAAGTCAAGTGGTTATCTCAACCAAAGTCGAGTGGTGACTCCACACTCCTAAGTGATGATACTAATGTATTGTCCTATCACGATCTCTTCATTGACTATAAATTGAAAAAGGGGTTTCAATGTTACATGAAGCCTAAAGGATCCCCTATTGATCCAAATACAAGCCATAATTTAAGGTTATAACTAATATATGACCCTCATCCTCTCGATCTCTTATTGATCAATAAAAGGAAGGAGTCACAAGCAAGATTCTACCAGTTTGAGCGCAACCCCAAAATATAAGGCACTCATAGTGGCAACTCCACTGAAGAATCAAAATTGACTTTATGTTCTATATTTGGTTCACATTGTACCATATTACCTTTATTATTGGTTAATCCATTACATTCATTAAGCCTAACACTTTACCATTTACACTAGGTCTGCCCTTAGATAAATTGATGGGTTCTCCAAACTTAAGACTTAAGCTTCAATTGGGCTTAGGAGAAGGTGAAGAGGGTAATCACTCGTGAGCCAAGTACCTTAGGGTATATCAAATGGGGGTTTATGACAACCATCCCCCAAGCTTGTGAGAGCTATTAACTACAACAACCATCTCAATCGCTATGTACATGTAAAAGCCAATAGCACCTTGGAATATGATTCCCCTTTGATTTGCATTTCTTCTCCAAAATGAGGGTTGACATCTCTAAAGAGCATGCCTAGGCACCCCTTTATAAATATGGTGTTATCCTATTCCCCTTTTGATGTAAATACCCTATGTGCAAATATTTGTAAATACCCATATCCCATCATGTAAGAGCTTTCATGTATATCCCTTGCCTTCCTTGTTAAAAGGGATCTTTCATAATGTAAAGAGTTTTATTTTATACATGACTTTCTTTTATTAATTGACTTTAATGTATACATATTTTTGGTTTTTATGTATATGTATTCTTTTAAGACTTTAACCATCCTTAGTACAAGGCAACCTTACATATTCTCTACCCTACAATGGTAAAAGAATAAGACCCCACCTAAGAAAGAGCCTCTAACCTTGTGTGTGAGAGGCATAAGGTTGGAAGGATCTTTTACAATAATATGTGCATTTTATGCATACATACATCTTTTACCTTTGCTCATGCATCGTACTAATAACCTTTGTTTTACAGCCATCATAGTTCCATCCAAACCTTTGTTGAAGAGAAAAGGTAAACAACTAGTTAGAAAGAGTAAGACACCTATCTCAATTTAAAGATTGGAATTAATCATGGAACCAATCATACTGCCTAAGATAATAGAGAGGATAAAGGTTGATTTAAGTCGTATCATGGAAGAAAGAATCACTAAGGAGGTGAATAAATGTCTAAGTGAAATTCTGAAGAAGACTGATGCATCTGCCAATAGGACTAACAAAAAGAAAGTTCCTATGGAGGTACCCAAACCTATAGTGATTGATGATGAGCTGTTTAGGATTAAGGTAAGTTGGCTAAATAGGTAGGAAATAGTATTATAGTTTCTGAACAAGCCTATAAAGAGTGATAAAGAAAGCACTCAATTTGATGATCTTACAAAATAATTAGAAAAGATCCAAAAGACACTTGGTACTAAAGGTCTAGAGAGGGGATCGATATTGAAAAGTTGTTTGCCCATAAACTCGAGAAACTTTGACCAATTTCTAAATGCCTAAGCTTTCAAAGTCTATAAGAACTTATAATGCAAATAACCACATTTGTTCATATGTGTTGGTTATGAAAGTGCCTGGAGTACCAACAGATACTATGTTAGAACTTTTTTAGTTGTCATTGGAGCATTCAACAAAGACTTGGTAATTCAATTAGGCAAAGTGATTATAGAAGATTATAAGGAATTGATGAAAGCTTTTAAAAAGCATTATGCTTATAACTTATATCTAAAAGTTACCTTACACGAACTAAAGTCATTGAAACAAAAATCTAGAGAAGATTTCAATGACTATTTGAGGAGATGGAAGAAGATGGCCTTCGAAGCAACTATTAGACCGATTGAAAGAGAACAAGTATGGATGATTGTTAGAGAAGCTTTGCCTAGTATAAGCACTTGAATTAAAGGTATATTGGTAAATAATTTTAAGTACCTTAGGGAAGCTACTTATAAGCTTTAGAATTAAAGTCCAAATCAATGAGGCAATATGGTGGAAAGAGAAATGCACCATCTTAAGCTCAAGGAAAAGGAAACAAGATAGTTAACGTGAATATAGTAAGGGCCTTATGATAGTTTATTATTTTGGAAATTCATTTATCTATGGCATTTAAGTGGTTACATAAGAAATAGGGTATTAAAACCACTAGCACCAAGGCCACCTCCTAATCTATTACCAAGGGGATATGATGCAAATGCTTACTATGCCTTTCGTTAAGGAGTTGGGCACAATACTGATGATTATTATAGGTTAAGACATGAGATTCAAGATCTCATTGACAATAAAACCATTATATCACTGAACTCTAGGAGATTAAATATAAAGGGAAATTCATTTTCAAATTGTCATAATGTTTTGCCCTTGAACCAAGAGACTGTTATGATTGATCTAGGATTCCTAGGGAGGTTGTGATGGCCACCCTTAAGGAGGCCACCCCACGAGGGTTGCAGTTGTCACTTATGTTATTAATTTGTGGGAAAACTTAGATGAGGAGACGAATGAGATGATTAAAGGAAAGATGATTAAGCTATATGAGGAGAGTGATAAAGAGAAAAAAAAGAGCAGATAAGCCATATAACTAGGAGTGAGAAGTATTATCCAGATAAGAAGGCTCTTAAAGAGCTTAGAGTCAAGAAAGAGGTGGACAAACATTATTGAAAGAAAAGGAAGAAGAGAACCCTATTTTGAGATAATTGAGGAAGATGATAACCCAAATTAAGAATTATTCATCACCTTCTAAGAACACATGAGAGCCATAGTTGATGCTTTATCAAGTTTGATCATCTCCAAGGGAGGTATGTTAAAGGATGTTGTTACCTTAGTCACTAGTAAAAGGAAGATCATTTTTCTGATGAAGACTTACCACCCAAGGAAAAGTATCATAATTTGGCTTTATTCATCCGAGCTAAAGTAAAAAGGAGATGAACACCATGTGTGATGATGGATGATGAGTCTAGAATTAACATTTTCCCTTTAAAATTATTACATAAATCTGGTATGTTAGAGAAGGACTTAGAGGCATCAAACAACGTTATCAAGGCTTACAAATAGTTGATATGTTCAAGACTATGGTAAATATTGGCGTTATGGAAATAATAGGGCAATTTACGATATTAGACATTCCCATTATTTTTTTCAGTATTATTGGAAGGCCTCAGTATTACCAATTAAGAGAGGTACCATCCATGGTTTATCAAAAGTTTAAGAACCCCTATAAAGGAGATGTAGTGACAATTTATATGGAAGTTGGAGAGATTGTATCAATATTTAACCTTGTTGTTCCTCATCTTAGATGTTTCCAAGTAGCTAATGTTATAAATCGGTGGGTTAATCCAAAGGTGATGGCCCAAGATAAGGGCTAGGAAAGAATTTTACATGTGTGTCTAAATTCCCAAAAATTCCCACTTAGACTACTAAAAGAGGATTAGGTTATCATGAAAAGGGAGGAAGATGTGAGATAATAGATTTACATAGTCATTTATCGAATTTATTTATGAAGGAAAGAGAGACGGTTGGGGAGGTTGAAGAGGAAACCACTAACGAAGATGAGAAACATGTGGAACAAGATTCTTTGGATGATCTTGAGAAGGCATTCTTTCATATGCAAGTTGGGGAAATAGGATATCTGAACTACCAAGATTCATTAGATGAAGAAGGTGAAAAGAAGAAAAAGAAGGGTAAGTAGGTCATAGAGACAAAGGATACTAAATAATCAGGCTAGTCTATGATTTATATGGTCCTCAAACTACCTGGCCATGGCATGACAAGTGGAAAATCTCTGATGAAGAGCACTAGTAATATCTGAAGGATTTGCACTTTTAGGCTATAAGTGGGGATCTCATAAAGAAGAAGAAGTCTAGAATGGTTAATCAAGATGCATCCTTGTGGATCTAAAATGGGGATATACTAGGTTATGCAAATCCACTTAAGGGACGTACATAGGAATGACCTTGGTAAACATTGAGGACATGATTGTGAGTTCCATTGAAGATATGAGGGATGGTGATGAAACACAAGGTCAAGCACCGAAAGGTAAATAGATTGAGTTGGTTGGGATCACTTTGAGAAAGTTTTATGAAGATTGAGTTAGGAGATGACAAGATGAAATAAAATTTTGAGGGCGTGGTAAAAGCCATGGATGACATGGAAGTTGAGAAAGGAGTGAGTTCTGAAAAGGACAATGATATGAATGCTACCCTTAAAGTAATTAGAAAGAAGAAAGCTAAAGAGGAAGAAGACTGATGTCGAATGGACTCTTACCAACCTGCTAGAAGAAACTGACTTTCTTAATACTTTTGATGTTTTTGTTTTTAGTCTTTTCAAAGATGATGATGTATTATTTCAAAGTTTAAGGCAATAGATGATGAGTTTACTTACTTATGTTATGGGTTTCCTGACGGTAGTGTGCATAGCATGCATTATTTCATGAGCCTACTTAATATTCATTTTGTGCATACCACTGCATTTAATCTTGGCATATAGAAAAATTTAAAAATCTTACTCATTGATAATGATGTCACACTAAAGGAATGCTAAAAGTTTGAACAATTACTCTAGAAATATTAGAGCGTCTTTGCTTGTACATACGAGAATATGATAGGGGTTGATCAATGGATAGTCGAGCATAGGATTTTGACTTATCCATATATGACACTAGTGAAGTAAAAGCTCAAGAGAATGAGACCAGAGTAGGCCTAGTTATCAAGGAAAATATGGCGAAGCAGTTAAAGGGTAAGTTTCTAAAGATAGTTAATTTTTCAAATGGCTACCCAATATAATACTAGTGCTGAAGAAGGATGGAAGAGTATAGATGTGTGCGGATTATAAAAACCTGAACAAGGCTTGCCCCATACAAGATTTCCCTTTTCCCCACATTGATGTGCTAGTAGATAGTTTTGTAATATGTGTTATGCATTCCTTTTATGGATGGATTCTTGGGCTACAATTAGATTCTTATAGCCATTATGGATAAGGTAAAGATGGCTTTCATTATATAGTAGAGGATGTATTGTTGTAAGGTGATGTAGTTTGGTTTAAAGAATGGAGGAGTGACATGTAAATGAATGGCAACCATATTATTCCATAACTTGATTCACAAAAAAGTGGAGGTGTATGTGGATGGCATGATGGTAAAGTCTGAAATAAGGGAATGACACTTTGAAGGCTTAAAAAAGTTCTTGAAGAGAGTCCACTAGTATAACTTGAGGTTTAATCCATAAAAATGCATATTTATGGTCACATCTAGTAAGTTATTAGGGCACGTGGTGAGTAAGAAAGGTATCAAAATAGATCCAAACATGGTAAAGGTCATTCAAGATATGTCTTTGTCAAAGCTAAAGAAGGAAGTTTAAGGTTTTTTAGGGTGTCGTTAGTATATTAGCAGGTTCAACCGATTTTTAGTACATTAGCACTCCCATATGCGAACTAATTTTTAAATTATTACGGAAAGACCAACTGGTGAAATGGAATGAACAATGTTAAAGGGCTTTTGAAAAGATAAAAGAATACCTAACCAACCTACTAATGTTGAATTCCCCAAAGTTGGAAAAGCCATTAATCTTGTATCTAAAGGTGGATGAGGGTTCTATAAGGGCAATATTGGTGCAAAAGAATGAAAAAGGGAATGAACAAGTTATGTATTACCTTAGTAAGAAATTGTTTTCCTATGAAGAAAAGTATAATAAGATAGAGAAAACCTATTTGGTAGTGGTATAGGCTACAAAGAAGTTTAGGCACTATTTATAGTCATACTCTATTAAGGTGGTTTTGAAACTCGATCCAGTCAGGTATTTACATGAGGCCCTTTCCTTGACTAAAAAATTAGTAAAATGGCCAATACTTTTTTATAGATTTTGACATCAAGTATATAACGAATAAAGTGATTAAAGGTCAGGCAGTCACAGAGTACTTGGCCAAATAATTGCTTTATAAGGAGAATCTAAACTTCTTCAATTCCTAAATAAAGAACTAGGAGCAATTAAGCCTTGAGGATGGCTTAAGGATGTACTTTGATGGAGTGATGAATAAAAAAGGAGTAGGCATGGGCGTAATTTTGTTATCATTGAAAGAAGAGCTTTCCCTATGGCTAAGAAACTTGACTTCAAGGTGACTAATAAAATGGTCAAGTATGAAGCATGTGCACTTGGGTTGGAATTACTAATGCAGATTAAAGTAAGGATAATTGACATGTTCAAAGATTCATTATTAGTCATCCCTCGGGTAATTGATGAGTGAGAGTTAAAGGAGGAATGATTGGGCCTATATTTGGAATATTTGAAGAGATTAACCCAAAATTTTCAGAAAGTAACATTTCACCATCTTCCTTAAGAAGAGAATGCAATAGTTGATGCCTTAGCCACTTTGTTTTTTATTTGGGAGGGATCGAGAAGGATGCTAATAATATTGTTTATCACATTTTGGTTCACAACCCTAAGTTACATCGATGAAGGAATGATGCAAGTGTTAGTAGAAAACCATCCATAGTACTATGATGTGCAAAGATATTTGGAGAATGAAGATTAACTTGAGAGGGACAAAAAGAGAGATAAGAATATAATTTGAAGATTAGCATCACAATTCATAGCTTATGATAACATGGTATACAAGTAGATGTCTGAGATGTTTGGTAGAGAAAAAAGTGCAGAAGGTTAAGAAGGAGGTTCATACAAGGATTTATGGTCTTCACATAAGTGGGAAAGTGTTGGCTAAGAAAATTTTAAGGATGGATTATTATTGAACCATTATGGAATAGGATTACATTCAAACTGCTTGAAATTGTCATAAATATCAAATACATGACAGCAAGGACATTGTGGTAGTAATGGGTTACTTTTCAAAGTGGGTGGAAATTGAATCCTTCAATAAGCTACGGGCAAAATAGATGTCTTAATTTATAGAAAAGAATCTCATTTGTCGCTATGGTGTGTCCCATCACCTTGCGATAGATAATGGTGTTCACTTCCAAGCAGAGGTCAAAGTGATCTTAGAAAAGTATAAAGTGGTCCATCATAAGTCATCACCATATAGTCCATAAGCCAACGGAGCAATCAATGTAGCTAGCAAAAATGTTAAGAACATCCTTGCTAAGACAATGGAAACATATAAGAACTAGTCAAAGAAATTGCCTTTTGCATTATGGGGACATCAAACGATCGTTAGATAGTTAACATGAATGACACTGTACTATTTGTTGTATGTAATGGAGGTGATGCTACTAATTGAGATGGAGATGAAGTCTCTACTGGTGTTGGTTGAGATGAGAATTCCTAAGTATCATGGGATAAGGAAATATTTTGAGCATATTAGCCCTACTAGATGAGGATAGGTTGAAGGCCTTTTATCATATTCAGTTGTAACAAGTTAGGGTGGTTCACACTTTTAATAAAAAGGTTAAGGCAAGTATTATAAGAGTCAGTGATCTGGTGCTAAAAGCAATCTTACCACAGGCCTAGGACCTTCGAGGAAAATTCATACCAAATTAGGAAAACCTTTATGTGGTTAAACAAATCTATTTAGGTGGTGTTGTAAAGTTATCAAATATGGATGGAAATAAGTTCTTTGAACTAATGAACCTGGACAAGTTAAAGAAGTACTTCATGTGAAGAAGTTAGAAAAGTAAATAAGCTAGCTAGGTCAAAAACTTGAAAAGGGTATCCTAGGTAAAAATTAAGGTATATAAAAAAAGAAAAGAGTCCACTAAGTCGAAAACCCAAAAAGGAAACTTAGATAAAAAAAATAATAATAAAATTATATAACAAATAAAGGTAAAAGTTGAGAGAGTGCGAACAACCACTGGGGAAGCTAATAGTAGATGACAAAACAAGGGATAGTAACCAAGGGGCAAGATGAAGGACCAAAATCTAGCAAGTCAAAGACATTGAACAAGGCAATCGAATGATCTAATTCTACTTAAAAGTAGTGATCTTACATCCAATTAATATGTGATATGTAAACTATAATGGTTCGTGTTAGGCATTATGTCAAAAGGAAATGCATTAGCATAAAGAAGTAATCTTTATTAAACTTTTCTTTAGACTAAATGAAATATGAAAAGTTTTTCCTTGTGGTCACTATTATTGTTATGAATGCCTAGTGATAATCCTATGCTATTAGTTATTGTTCAACCAAGCCTCAAGGTCAACATCATCACAGGTAGAGGCCCCAAATGGCAAGATGTGGTAGATATAGCAATTAGCCCAAGTAGTCTCCACTTTATCCAAAAAGCACTGCATCATAGGTCCCTTGATAAAGGATAGAAGAAAGCTAATGACATCCTATGCAGACTAAAACTAATGACGGACTCTAGCCAGATCATAAAAAGTGTTAGATGAAAGAGCTAAAATAATCATATATTGTTCATAAGTCCTCAAGATAACTCCAGTCAACCTCCACTAAGGACATGTCCAATGGATGTCACAATTGGTAATGTGAGACAACCACCCAACCCATTTTACCTTAGTAGTAGTAGTTTTTGACAAATAATAATTTAAATGATTCCAAGGAAAATAACATCCCGCATCCACAGTAAGAGCAACCAACAAACCTAACTTCTCTTGTAGCCATATCTAAAAAAAGGAGAAAGAGAGCTCGTTAGGTTAAAAAATCAAAAGGGCGGCCTAAGCAAAAAATAAGCAACCCGCTAGATCGAAAATTCGCAAGAGAAATCCAAGCAAAATAAAATAAAATAAAAAAAGATAAAAAGAAGGTTGTAATAAAGAATTGTCCCTAAAATAACAATGAGCTCCCAGAGAAAAAAAATTATTGATACTAAGTAAAACCTTGTCCAAGCTCACAATGGTTTTACTAAGAATTATAGGGATTGATGTCTTCTCGGGCTCAATCCCTTCAATGAGAGGCACTATTTGCAAATCTATCTCTCTATTTTATTTTTAAAATATCAACTCTCTCATTAGGATGGTTACTATAACACCAATTTATGTCGCCCGAGCATGGTCTTTAGAAGGATAAAGAGCTAGAAAGGGAGCTATGAGAATCTTTTCCTCACTCAGGGTGTATATATCTATCTCATCATGTTGTAGATTGAATAGCACCATCATTTTCCAGATGTGTGGATAATTCAAGCATGTCGACAAGGGTATATATAGGCATCTTCTCCTTCGATCGGCGCCTATGATTTGACAATTAAGAATGATGATGAATTTTTCTAGCATGGGGTAAATTTCAGTATCTCCAAGGTGAAAAGAATGGATAATGGGATCCCATCAAAAAAAAGTTGCTCAAAGGGAATCCAAGTTGAGTCAAACATATGATAAATAAATAGGGCTTTAAAACTCGCCTAAGGCAAGTCAAATCAGCTCTGGGGTGGGAGAGACTTCAGAAATGCCTTGGCCATGTTAAGAAAAACAAAAAGGTAGAGGTATATGTGAAAGTTCAGGAGGGATATCTATAAAGGGAAAAAAAAAAAAGATGAATAGTGTATGACAGTTGTGTATAGTAATACATGGTTGTACATACTTCTTAAGCTATATTTATAGACAATTAATGGTCGATATGGATAACTTGACTGGTCTACATAGCCCTTTTTTTTTCTACAGAATTGTGGGTAAAGCTTTCCCTACATTTTAAACTTTGGGGTTGAATCATACTTGTTCTCAAGGGCATATATATGTGCTAATAAATAAGAATAATGCAAATGCACATTCAAAGTACATGTTTAGAAATATAATCAAAATTGGGCATTTATACTCAATAAAAATATATGAGTTTAGCAAAATTAAGGCAAAAACACCCACAAAGTATATCCTAAAAATCGTAACTATTTGAATAAGCATCTAAAAGGAGAAGGGCTTTCAAATCGCCCAAATATTTGTCCTACAGTGTTAAAATAAATAAACAGCACTAGTATGTTCAATAAAGTATAAAGAAAAAATACTAAAGCTAAGACAACTACAAAAAGTTTAATCTTTCTCATCTCTTAAAGTCTTCTCCTTCTCCTCCGCTTTGAAAGCCACGTACTCATTTGAGTTTAAAAATGTTAGCGGTATCATCTTTTTAATCTTAACCTCTGTCACCACTAACCATTGTTGTGTATCCTGTAGTTCTTGGGACAGGCACTAGACAGTCTCCTATAAGACACATAAGGGTTAAGATGGATAGGACACAAGGTACATATATAAGCACAATCATAAACATGCATAACATATTTTTCATTTCTTTTTGCTAACCTAGACCTTTCGAGTTTACTAGGTCATGATCCTTTTTAGGGTGGCAATCAAGTCAACCATCGCCTTAGCCTGGACTCGAGGGATCTATAAAAGAGATACTATGATGACCATAAATAATGAAGTGGAAGCAAAATACACAAAATGCATGAGGAGAGTGATACATATATGGGTGGTTTCACTAGACTTAAAGGTGCATGCCAACCGATGATCTCTAAAGCCATCATCTAACTAATTAGAGAGGACACATAAGTCTTGACCATGTTGTTTAGGAAAGGGTCAAGCTCGCCTATCACCACTATCTCCAATCCTTCAGCTCTAGAAGGGTGGGTCTACTTCTTATTAGCCCTAAGCACTAAGAATGGGGGTTGAATTGATGTTTTTTAAAAAAATGAAGTGAGGGATAAAGATAAAGTAGAAAGGAGGCACAAAGATTTATAGTGGTTTGGGTATTAACCAACCCTACATCCACTCCCTAATTCTCTGCAATTGGGTGTTTCACTCACTCAAAATGTTGTTTCCAAGCTCACACCTAACTTTTACATTTTGTGTTTTCAAGGCTCACACAACAACCTCTCTTATAAGTGTTTTCACAGGCTCACACTATAACCTCTCTCAAGTGTTTTCATAGGCTCACACTAAAATCTTTTACAATTAGTGTTTAATGCTCACACCCAACAATGACAATCTCATAAATAATAGAACAAATTGAGTAGCTAAATTGTAAGAGCTTTTACATAAGTAATAAATTCTCTTTCTATCTCATATTAACAACTATTTGGTGGAGTATTTATACCTCATACCCACCAAAGAGATGTTAGACTATGAAACTCATTAAATCTTCAAGACATGCTAGGCAGATTCTGCATTAATTGCATGTCAAGCAGAAGTCGCGGTCGCCATTGATATTATGACGGCGACATACCAATTTTCATGCGGGAGCCAAAAATTATGATGGAAAACCCCATTTGTGTCAAACAGCTAGTCCACATGTCAATTCCTCATTGGTCCATCAGGAAAATATAGTTGTTGCTTTCTAACTGCCCATAAAAATAGTGGTCGCGATCAGTCCTTGAAGGAGAATTTTCATCTTCATGAATCACATTTGTTACCCATAATGTTACTTTTGCGAATTTTGTTCTTCAACAAATACCTGGGACACTTGGCACGTTGTGGTTGTGGACTTGCTTCAGTCACTATGAAAGTCACAGTCGCGACTGAGGCGCGACATTGACCGCAAATTCATTTGTGATTTTGACACTCCCATCTTTGGATGAGTCGCGGTAGTGACGATGCCAGCGAATCTGTCTGACCTAGTTTCACCCTGTCTTGAGCTATGTCGCGATCGCAAATTACAAATCACTGATCGCGAATTTGGATGAACTGTGTCTTCTTGATGATTATGAAATCCATCCAACTTCTAATTGAAAGTTTAACTTAATTCTGTAAAACAATCCTTAATGGAAACATTAGAATTGATCAATCTCCTTTGTCAAGATCAAAAGAGGTCTAAGACTTAGGGTTAACCAACCTAGTCCAATAATCTCCTCCTTTTTTATTTTGACAACTTTGATTGGTCCTAAGGGAAAATGATGCATGAATGTGAAGTTGGAGTGGTAATTTGTTCAATGTATACTTAGAATCTTTTAGTATACTTAGAAGTTCTAGTGAATTTTTCTAAGTATGACTTCAAGGCCAAAATTTCAAATATAATGCTCTTATGCTTTTATGTTCTTATGCTCCCCCTCAACTTATGTTATTATTTTTCTCTCCCCCTTTGATTCATTCTAGATTTTGTCTCTCTCCCTTTGGCAAGATCAAAAAGAGGGTAGAAAGGAAAAAGATCAATATAGACAAATAATCATAGGGAGCAAATACATAAACAAATTGAAATATAGCAATCACATAGCACAAAATTTCATTAAAGAAATAACTTTTATATATATAAACTTATAAACAAGTTTTATGGGATCACATTTTTTCCATAACAGAAAGATTCAAAAGAGATCCTAAACTATAAAGTAGGAGAATCATCTTCATCTCTAAAAAAGTCTTCATCATCACGATGATCTTCACCTTCAGCCTCATCTCCATCCTCCACTTGATTATTGCCTTCTTCTTCATGGGTATCATCAAACTCTATGAAGTCCAAAAGATGGTAAGGAGGGATTCCCAACTTCTCTTGCAAGTCTACTATATCACTATGAAGATGAGAGAGGAACAAAAATCTCTTTTTCATCATTCTCATCAACTTATCCAGTTTGTTGATGGTAGCAAGTGAAAGTTTAGCCTTAGGCTTTGTTGAGGAGGGATGGATGGGGCTCCTTCTTCAATAATTAGTCTCTTCCTTTTTTAGGCTTGTAAGGACTCCATCTTTTTAGCATCAATTACACCAAAAGTGTAGGCATAAGTGTTTGGGTAAATTGTTTTGGCGTTTATGAGATAGGTGAGATCAAGAAAATTTTGTGATGGTATAAGTTTCTTAGCGAGAAACTTTTTGTTGTTCTCGTTAAGAGCTCCTACATATCGATATATGGCTATGATGTAGGATGGAAGAAGGAATTGGCTTTTAGGCTTAGTGCTCATGTGGATTAATTGATCCACAAGATACCTACTGATTTCGATTAGCTTGTTCTTGACAAGGCAAAAAAGAAATGCCAAGTCCTTTTGTGATACTTTTTCATTTTCATCACCTCTAGCATTAATCGAAAAAGTGATGGTACAATGAAGTATCCAAAATGGTAAGGTTTTAATGTGTTTGGACAAAGAGGTTTTGGAGTCGTGTTTAGTTTCGATTGAGATTTTTGACTGAAACTCAGAGTAAATAACGTCAAGTGCAAAGATGATGAAAGGTATGTGTTCTCCAACTTGAAGGTTGAAAAGTGAGGAAAGTCGGCCGAAAGTAATGAAATTAGGGTCACTAAAAGCTTGAAAAACTAACTCGTATTGGTCTGCTCGTGAATCTGCTTTGCAACAAAGTTGTACCATGCATATGAATTCTCTAACCACTTCTTCATATCTGGGTTCATCCTAGAAGATAAACTCGATCCAGCCCAAGTTCAATAGGAATGCATGAATTTTTTCATTAAGCCCAAGCGTCTCTTGTAGAAAAGTTGATGGGATTTTGTTAAGGAGTATTGTTTTGGAGAAGTTTGCTTTGTAGCGGTCTTTCTCCTCTTTGGTAATACCCTTCATAAGGTGAAGAGCAGGAGGGCCAAAAGGTTGAGCAATGGCCTTGCCTTTTTTGGCTCTGGACATTTTCTTGGGAGCCATGCAAGGAGTTTGAGAGATTTTCAGAGTTTGAGAGAATTTTGAGAGAGAGACTTTGATGTTGGAAGTGAAATGAGGATGTTACAATTTTAAGGGTATTTATAACCATTTGGGGCCTCTATAAATGGCTAAAAATGCATTGATAAAGAGATGAAAATAGTTGGCAATCAAATCACTTAATGGCTAGGTGGTTACCCTAATTCGCATCTACAAATTCTGGAGTTACAATCGCAAATTTTGAAAAATGTGAGTAATAGACAAATTTTCCTTGGGAATACGCGCTTCAACGGTCAAAAATTTGAAATCTTGACCAAAATTCGCGGTGGAGCTTGATTCTCGCAATTGTGATTTGATGTTTGACAGTCTGGTGACTTGGACTTATAATTCATGATCGTGAACAGAGGATTGTGACCACCAATTAGAAGGCAACAAGGATAAGAAGGAAAATTAAGTTTTTAAAAAATTCAAAATTGTGATCCACTTGGAATATGTCACAGAAAAACACAAGACATACAATTAACACATAAGATCAAATTTTCAATTTAGGGAGCTTCCATCAAGCATTCCCAATTCTCTCTTAATGAAGTTTAATCTTTATTCATTAAGAGGTTTAGTGAAAATATCTGCAACTTGATTATTTGTGTCAATAAACTCTAAAACAACATCACCCTTTTGGACATTATCTCTAAGGAAACGGTGTTTAATATCTTTGTGTTTGCTCCTAGAGTGTTGGATGGGATTCTTAGAGAGATTGATAGCTCTAGTATTATCACATTTAATGGGAATGTGATCAATCACTTTGCCAAAATCCTTCAATTATTGTTTCATCCAAAGGACTTAGGTGTAACAACAACCCGCAGCAGCATACTCGACTTTCGCAGTGGATAAGGCAACTAACACTTGCTTTTTGCTAAACCAATATACTAGGCATTCTCCTATAAATTGGCAAGTCCTGGAAGTACTTTTTCTATCTAACAAACTACCTGCATAATCTGCATTTGAATATCCTATGAGACTAAAGGATGAATCCATAAGATACCATAACCCTAAGTGAATTGTGTCATGCAAATACTTAAAAATTTTCTTAACAACATTTAAATATGACTCTTTAGGAGAGAATTGGAACCTAGCACATATACATACACTAAACATGATATCTGGCCTAGAAGTAGTAAGATAAAGTAGGGATCTGATCATAACTCGATATCTCTTTTCATCTACTGTCTTAGCCTATTCATCTTTGTCTAACTTGATGGTACCACTCATCGGGGTTTTGGCCACTTTGCAACCATCCATGCCAAACTTCTTGAGTATCTCCCTTGTGTATTTGGCTTGGTTCATGAAGATTCCTTCTTTAGTTTGCTTGATTTGTAGATCGAGAAAGAACTTGAGCTCTCCCATCATGCTCATTTTGAATTTTCTAGTCATACACTTAGCAAAATCCTCATAGAAAGACTCATTGGTAGCACCAAAAATGATATCATCAACATAAATTTGTACAATTAGTGTATCATGCTTGTGTTTTTTAGCAAATAGTGTGGTGTCCACCTTTCCTTTTTCAAAATAAATGAACTAAGTCTTTCATACTAAGCTCTTGGAGCTTGTTTCAATCCATATAAGGCTCTGTTCAATTTAAAAACATGATTGAGAAAATAATGTGACTCAAAACTAGGAGGTTATTCAACATAGACTTCCTCCTCAATAATTTAATTCAAAAATGCACTTTTTCATCCATTTGAAAAAGCTTAAAATTCATATGGCATGTAAAAGCTAAAAGAATCCTAATGGTCTCTAATCTTGCAATGGAGGCAAAAGTCTCATCATAATCTATGTCTTCCTCTTGCTTGTATCCCTTAGCAACCAATCTAGCTTTATTCCTTGTGATAAGACCTTGCTCATCTAACTTGTTCCTAAACACCTATTTGCAACCTACAATGGAGTGTTCTTTAGGCCTATGGACAAGTTCTCATAACTTATTTCTCTCAAATTGGTTGACTTCCTCTTGCATAGCAAGCACCCAACTCTCATCATCAAGAGCCTCATCAATTGATTTTGGCTCAAGTTGAGAAATAAGTGCTAGATTATTATCTAAACGATTAAGTTGTGATCTAGTACTTATACCCTTAGAGGTATCACCAATAATCAAATCTTTAGGGTAATCCTTGAAGAATCTCCAATCCTTTGCTGGATCTTGACTTGGCTCATCTTCTTATTAATGTTGTGGTTCTTCATCTACTCTTGATGATTCACCTCCTTCCTTATCCTTATCCTCTTTTCTTGTAATGTCTTCCAACTCCAATTTTTCAAGGTTACCTATAAGATTATCAATAAAAACATTTTTCCCAAGATCAAGTTTACTAGATTCATCAAAAATAACATTCATTGACTCTTCAACTACTATAGAACTCTTATTAAATACTTTATAAGCCTTGCTAGAGGTGGAATAGCCTAAGAATATATCTTCATTGTTCATTGTTCTTGGAATCAAATTTTTCAAGATTATCCTTGGTATTCAATATATAGCACTTACATCCAAATACTTTTAGGTATGATATCTTGGGTTTTCTACCATTCCATGGCTCATAGGAAGTTTTATTAAGAATAGGTCTTTTAAAGACAGTATTTGCAATATAACATAAAGTATTAACAACTTCGGCCCAAAAGTAATTCAATAAAGAATACTCATTGAGCATGGTTCTAGCTATTTCTACTAGTGTTCTATTTTTCCTCTCTGCAACATATTTTGTTATGGTATTCTAGGAGTTGAAAAATTATGAAAGATCCCATTCTTAGAAAAATAGGTTTCAAATGACTCATTTTGAAATTCTTTTCCATTGTCACTTCTTATAGAAGAAATGAAGTAACCCTTTTCACTTTGAATTCTTTTTGCAAAGCTTTTGAAAGAATCAAAAGTGTCATACTTATGAGCTAGAAAGGACACCCAAGTAGACCTAAAATAATCATTAACTAGGACTAGTGCATAATGGTTTCCACCTAAGCTAGCACTTCAAATGGGTCCTATTAAGTCCATATGAATTAGTTGAAGGGGTCTAGATTAACTTACAACATTTTTAGCTTTGTGGGAGGCTTAATGGTGCTTCCCCATTTGGAAAGGACCACATGTCTTGTCTTTAATAAAATTTAGGTTAGGAAGGCCTTCCACTAACTTTTCTTTAGATAGGCTTTATAGAAGATCCATGCTTGCATGTCCAAGCCTTTTATGCCATAGTCAAGCTTCATTACTCAAAGACATAAGACATTTAAAAGATTAGTTAGCCAAATTGTCTAAGTCAATTGAGTAGGTATTGCCTTTCCTTTCACCTTTGAAAATAACCTCATCATCCACTAATGTGGTGACTCGCTCGGTATTCCTTACGATCAAAGGTGACTTTATTACCTTTGTCACACAATTGACTTACACTTAATAAATTATATTGTAAGCCATTAACTAATAAAACATTATCAATCAAAGAACAACCATTTTTACCAATGGTTCCAATGCCAACTACCTTACCCTTGGCATTGTTATCAAATGTGACATCTCCACTTTCTTTTTCCTTCAATCCCATGAATAGCTTTCTATTTCCTGTCATATGCTTAGAATATCCACTATTCATATGTCAATTGCTTGATTTATTGGTGGTTGCCACACTTCCCTCATTTGGAGAGTCTCCTTGTGCCATGAAGCAAATGTTGGCAACTTCTCCTTCTTCTTCATCTTCACTTTAGCTATTATCCCAAGTGGCTAAGAAACTTTTCTTCTTCTCCTTGTTCCATCTCTTCTTCTTCTTTATCTTGGGATAATCGTATTTGATGTGGTCTTGCTTGTCATACTCATAGCAAGTGACTTCATTAGATCTCTCTCTAGGATTAAGAGTTGTCTTCTTAAAGCTTCTTCTTTCTTTTCTTCTTCTAATTAACTTCTTAGTCCTTTTTCATATTATTGCTAGCTTTTCTTCTTCTTTGTGACTCTCTTCATCACTAGAGGTAGTTTCTACCTCCTTCTCCTTGGTTGAGGACTTGAGTGCTAAGGTTTTTCTTTCTTTTTTTGATTTTTCTCCTTGGCCCTTAATTTCTTCATTTGCTCATTCTTTTATAAGGCTAACTCATGAGTTAAGAGTTTTCCTATTAACACATCCATAAGAACCTTTCCAATCTTCGGGTTAGACTCTTGAATGCTACACATTCTTGCACCAAACTTATCGAATGGAAGAGTTTTAAGGATTTTCGTGTTTACCTCATAGTTGGTGAGAGTCCTTTCAAATTTCTTCCTATTTGTGACGATGGATATAAGTCTATTCTTCATTTTGGTCATGCTTTTATGGTCTTTCATCACAAAGAGCTTCTATTTTTCCATGTACATCTCTAATCTACTTGATTTAACAAGTGTTGTGCCCTCATGATAGTTTTTAAGAGTCTTCCAAATGGCATGAGCTGTTTGGCAATGTTACACTCTTCCAATCTCTTCCTTAGAGAGAGAGTTTAGAAGAATAGTCATTGCCCTCTTGTTCTTGCCATTTGACCTCTTATGGGCTTCAACCCAATCTTCCCTTGGAATGAGTTCTTTAATTCCATCCATTACTTTAGTAGGTGGCTTCCATTCTTTGACAACTACATCTTAAAGGTCCATTACATTTGTATCAAGATAAATCTCCATCCTACACTTCCAATGAGTATAGTTGAATCCATCAAAGTAAGGCTTTAGGTATGAGTGGATTTCCTCTTATGCCATGATCTTTGCTCACCCAATTAAGGCTTGTTTGTGAGACTAGGCTCTGATACCACTTGTTGGCCCTAGGCACCAAGAAAGGGGGTTGAATTGGTGTTTTTAAAAAAAATGAAGTGAGGGATAAAGATAGAGTAGAAAGGAGACACAAAGATTTATAGTGGTTCGGGTATTAACCAACCCTACGTCCACTCCCCAATTCTCTGCAATTGGGTGTTTCACTCACTCAAAATGGTGTTTCCAAGCCCACACCTAACTTTTACACTTTGTGTTTTCAAGGCTCACACAACAACCCCTCTTACAAGTGTTTTCTAAAGCTCTCACTAAAACCTCTCTCAGTGTTTTCACAGGCTCACACTAAAACCTTTTAGAATTGGTGTTTAATGCTCACACCTAACAATCACAATCTCATAAAGAATGGAACAAATTGAGTAGCTAAATTGCAAGAGCTTTTGCACAAGTAATAAATTATCCTTCTATCTCATATTAACAATTGTTTGGTGGAGTATTTATACCTCATACCCACCAAAGAGACGTTAGACTGTGAAACTCATCAAATCTTCAAGACATGCTAAGCAGATTCTGTATTAATTACATGTCTGGCGGGAGTCACGGTCAACACTGATTATTCGCAATTGCGACATACCAATTTCCATATGGAATCTAAAAATTGTTACAGAGAAAACCCCATTTGTGTCTAACGGCTAGTCACGTGTTAGCTCCTCATTGGTCCATCAGAAAAATATAATTGTTGCTTTCTAACTGCCCACAAAAGTCGTAGTCGCGATTAGTCCTTATATAGGGCATGACTGAGATGCAAATTCTTCTATTTGAAGGAGATTTTTCATCTTCATGAATCACGGTTGCTACCCATAATATCGCCCTCGCGAATTTTGTTCTTCGACGGATACTTGGGACACTTGGCACGTTATGGTTATGAACTTGGTTCCCTCTTCAGCCACCATGAAAGTCGCGATCACGACTGAGGTGCGACATTGACCGTGAATTCGTTTGTGACTTTGACACTATCATCTATGGATGAGTCATGGCAGTAACGATGCCCGCGAATTCGTCTGACCTAGTTTCACCCTATCTTGAGCTATGTCGCAGTCGTGAATTACAAATCACTGACCGCGAATTTGGATGAACTTTGTCTTATTGAAGATTATGAAATCCATCCAACTTCCAATTGAAAGTCTAACTTAATTCTGCAAAACAACACTTAATGGAAACATTAGAATTGATCAATCTCATTTATCAATATCAAAAGAGGTCATGGATTTAGGGTTAACCAACCTAGTCCAACACTTATAATAATCAAAGTAGGCTCCATAAGCCTCCACTAAAAGTGTGCCATCATCCCTCAGACCCTGCGATGTAGGACCATCCTAACATTGGCCTTGTGGCATTAACCTCAATGCCCTAATAGCCACTTATGTCATAAGGATTGTCTCTAGAAGGGCCTCAGCCATCCAAGACTTATATGTGATGCCATTCGTGACAAGTTGTCCGCCTGGTATGAATCTTACATCATGTTGATACTTCTCTTCCTTCAGGTCCCTTATTTAAAACATGTCTGAGGGTGAACGTTGAGGACCTAATTATGCATTCGACCCTTCACACTATGAAAGAATCCTTTTCCTGAGGTACCATTACTTAAACGAGGGTCATATCAATAGGCGCCACCCCTAATAGTGGTCTTCTACCTCTATCACCTTAGGTTGTCATGCAACAAGAGGCCATCTCCAATTCAATTGCAGCTATAAAGAAAATAAGAGAACCTTTGTTTCACCACTGTAAGTATATAACCAAGATTAATAAATAACACATGGAACTAACATTTAACCTTATTTTAAAGGATGAACATACCTAATATAGGGTCACTATGTTTAGTTGGTTACACCTCATCTTGATAGATGACTATCGATGGCATGCAAAACACCACCTTATGAACTGCAGGTAATGATCATCCATGTCTGATAAAGGATTGCCACCTTACAGCAACATCAATTCTATTGTCAAATATGTTAAGAAACACAACATCAACTTGATAATGACTAAAGAAATAAATAGTTGAGTAAAATAAGGAAATTTTGGAGAGTTAATTACCAGCAGCATGCATCAACCACCACTCATATATGATTGCCCTTGACTATATCAATTAAGGAACCTATATAAATACATAAGTGCTATAGATCCCCAATCGAAATGGTGAATGAGTCCCAAATCCTTAAACACTAGTAGCAAGTAGTGCTTGACAGTGTTCGCAAGGTTTACGAACAAATTCCCAAATATACTGTATAAGAGGAAACACCAAGCCACCTAGCCCATCAGCTCCTATAAAATGTCATTAGTAGCCATGGGGCCTCTGTCTTCAAGTTGAAGCACTTGAAGGATAGGTTTCCTTTTGTTTAGGGGACACATCCAAGCAGTTGATGAATGTAGTCCTTCTGTAATACCAAGTGGTACACACTAGCATCTGTTCGAAGGGGTATCCTAGAGCAATGGATTCCTATAAGGCAGGTGAAGTCCCGTAGTGTGATGGTCACTTTCTCAA
Organism: Omphalea diandra; assembly: GCA_949677035.1. NCBI lineage: Eukaryota > Viridiplantae > Streptophyta > Magnoliopsida > Malpighiales > Euphorbiaceae > Omphalea > Omphalea diandra. Next base: position 24,807 of record CATIWR010348931.1, read on the forward strand.
TTTGCGGCAAGTGGAAGCTATGGGTGGTATCCGTCCACTGCTCCACAAACACTTACATCATAGAGACTTATACAGGAGAGTTTGAAGAAAATGTAGGAGGTCGGTCTTGTCTAAGTGAGCAACCATATGAGTAGGAAGCTCCATGAACCAAACCCTAGCCAGGGTAACAGACCTGCCTCCCTTACTAAAGGAGACGTTACCCTGCAAGTGGCAGAAGAAAGCAAATTCAATTTCCACAAAAGTTAAACTAAATAGTAAAAGAGAAGGATCAAAGCATAGAAAGGAAAGCAGATATCAAAGCAATAAAAGGCTTCATAAACAAATATGTAAATCAAGGAATAAAGTTGACCGAACCAGTAAGTGTAAAAACAACAAAAATTGGATTGACAATTTCAGCTATGTAAACATGTAATTTTACAAACTAATAGTGATATTTCATTTTTTTTTTTGTGCAAGTGTTTATAAAATACAAGATCAGTAAGCAAAAAATAATTAAAGTTGAGCATGATGAAGGGCAATTTTGTGAAATCTTGTGAAAAATTATAAAAAATAATTTTCTTCAAAAAATTTCACAAGAATTCTAAATTTAGTTCAACAATTATGCACACAATGTTCATAAAGTCAGCATAACTCAATGCAAACTCAATAGAGAATTTGCAGAATAATAAATAAAATCATTCACAAAATAATAATAAATTGTTTGAAGTCACAAGTATGCATATCAATTTTCGATGGTTATCCTATAAATTAATTCCAATGGTTCTTGCACAGATTTCTATAAATCAACATAACATATAGATCAAGGTAGCAAATTAATTAACAAATAGCAAAATAAAATTCTAAAAATTATAAGGTAAGTGTTTTATATCCATTTTAAATATTTTTAAGCTAACCTAGTGTTGCAAAGGGTAATTTTAGGATGATGCTTAAAATCTAAGGTGCTAAAAGTGAAAAAAAAAATAAATTAAAAGTTCAATAAATAAGGAAGTGGGGCCTATCACATCAAAAGCCATCTTGGTGAGGTGATAATAGAGGCCATAGATTGTTGGAGCATTGTGACATTCCTTGAAACCCTTTGGCACGATCTTCAATGTGACTCATGTCAAAGAGGAAGCTAAGACGAAACCTCAGACAACCCTCAACTACCCCAAGGTGTCGTAAGTCATAGGCTCACCCTCAGGGAAGTCAATGGTAGCGTCAAACATATGGTCATCAAATTTGGCCATTCCAAAAACTCCATAAGCAAAGGGAAACAAAAGTCTAGTGAGAGAAAGAAGAGAGAAAGCATAAACGAGTTTTAGGGTCAGCTACAACCCTTACATAGGAAGGAGAACAAAAAATTAATACCCCTCCACATTGCACAACTATGTTGTTGCTTCATTTTGCATATGGGAGTCCATCAAGTTGGTTGTACAGATAAGCCATACGTCTGTATAGACCACTAAAGTTTGGCATGAAAGAAAAAGGAAGGAAAATATGGCCTATGATAAAAATATGACCAAATCACCCTAAAACGTTAACAAAGCTTAAAAAAGTGATTTCAAACTTTAAATTATCTATCACATTGCCAAATTACGCTTGAAATGCTAGAATTAACCCTCTTGGGACATTAAAGAGATCTCTAAAATGAAATCTACATTTCAAGAGCTACCCTAACCGAAGGCACATTCCCAATAGATACCCAACATTATCAAACCCAAAATAGTTTTTCCAATGGGATTACATATCTCAAACAGTTAGAAAGGTTGTAATGACATGAATTTATCCCCAGAAGAGCCAAAAAGGCCATTATGACAAAAGATAACACCTTGACATGTTACAAGGGCAAGTATGATATAGAGTCATCCCAATGGAGCACTTTTGAACTATATTCCCCAGCCAAAATGGCTAAGGCACTTCAAACAAATGCAAAAATATTAGTCGCCATAAGAAGATTGACATAAACATGTAGGCAACCCTGGCACCTACTAGAAAAGTTACCAAAATGAATAAAGTACTTGCTAGAAAGTTGTTAAAACCCTTAGCATCTATTAGAAAGTTGTTAGGACTCCTAGCACCTAATAAAAAGCTATTAGAACACCCAGTACATGCTTGAGAGGTGCTAAAAACATACATGACCCCCTAATGCTGATAGAGAGTTGCTAAAACAAACTTTAGTACCTGTTTAAAGAGTTGTCAAACCATTGTATCCTTTAATATCATTTTTAATATTTACATTCTCGAATTACTTTGTTAAGCCTTATTCAAATGGTTATTTCTCAAATCTCATTTTCTAATCCCCATAAAGTAGGTGGCAAACTATAATCATCAGATTTTTGGGCCCTAAGATATAAGCCCAATGATGAAAACTATTGAAATTTTTTCCTATAATAAAAAGCGGGAGTTGCAAAGGAAGGAGAACAAGGGCTTAGGAAAAGCCTCGGATCAAGCCCAAAACTAAGCCTAAACCCACCTAAGGCCAAAACAATATTCTGCCAGCCATCCTTTACTCAGTTGTACAACTAACTTACTTGGTTATACAACTATGAACTTGGTTGTACAACCAAGTTTGAGACCCTAGCTAATGAAAGATTCTAGAATCTTATCCCTTGAAAAGCCATTGGTTATATAGCTAACATAGTTGATTATGCAACCAACCTCTTAACTGTACAAACCATTATGAAACCCTAATTTCATAAGATTCATGGTCCCTTGTTTGTTATGGGTCATGAATGGGATGCAACCAAAGTTATTCCTACTCTGGTGCACCCATCCCTCTCTATAAGTCCCCTAATTTTGAAGAGGGAAGGAAAGGCTTAAAAACCCTATTATTACTTTACCAAATTTTCTTGATAAACATTTTATAATATAGAAATCAAACCCTAACTCACTCACATTGAGATCCAAGGTAGTTCTTAGGTTATTTATTACTTGAACTTGCATTCTCACCTTTGCATTTTAAAGGAATAGTGGCATCATAGTACCTTTGAGGGCAATATAACATACAGGAGCATCATAGCTTTTATTCCCCCCTTCTCTTCTTCTCTCTTTATTTTTTCATTTTCCCTATTGGAAAACCTAGTCCAAGTGGGCTATACAGACCTTTAATGGTCTATAAATCCCTCTTTGACTGAAGACAATTTCTGAAAATCTTCTTCATCTCCATCAAATTCCTTCTAATTTTTATGGTTTCTTGAGGTATCTTACAAGCTCAAATAACAAAATATAGGGTAGGACTCATGGTCTATGACCTATATTCGTTCAAAGAATGAAATAGGATCAAGATTCCAACTTTATTTGCTTAGTTTAATGTTTTTAGCTTTGATCTCTTCATGCATTATCTCTTTCATTTACCTCAAGTATACTATTTTGGTAAGCTTTGGCCATGATTGAAAGTGGGATTACAACTCCTTATGACCTTATGAGTTTGCTACTTCTTTATGATTCATAGTTTCTTAGCTTGTATACTCCTCTTCTTATTTTGGGTGATCATATGATTGAACTTAAGGAAAGAGATCAACTTTTGATGACCCCCATCATGTTGTGTCTCATGTTTATTATTTTATACACATCTTTGGCCTTGTGGTAATTTCCCTTTGATTATCATCCTAACCTCCAAAATGGTTAGTGGTGTTCATGGATGTTTAGTTCTTTAGGAACAATGTGGATGAGGGTTTAATAACCCTAGGATCCCACTTGTTAAGACTTTGCCCTAGGCTTTTAACATCTTCCAAAGTGCAATTGCATTCTATATTTATGATATTCCATGATTCATGCGTTTGTGTCTTATTTATTATTATTATTATTATTATTATTGGTATTATTTGATTCATGTTATGTTAGGATGGTGTTGACTTTAGACTTAGAATATGTGTATGTTCCCTTAACTTAGAGGATATTTGATGAGCCTCTTTCACTTGGGTACACTTCCTTTGATGTTATTTTGCTTCATTCCATGGTATGTCTACTAACTTGTTGGCTTTCCTTATAATCTTGATTATGCCTGATTATGGATGTTTGATATGCACGACTTCCCTATTTGAAGTTGCATGACCTCATCCCCTTTAGTATAGTTATAATGCTTTAATGATGATGTATACTATTGAATGCACTAAAAACATGTTTAGGTGCGACAACCAGATTAATTAATAACGATGATAAAATAGTAAAAAGTGAACCAAAGATACTTAAAGGTTGGATCCCTAAATTCGAGTGATTTAGTGGTGCCTAACATCTTTTCCAAGCCATGCCTAATTTTTGAATCCGGTCTTTGACGAGGGTGAAGATGAATGGGATCTTTTAAATGACTTAGTTAGGTTTAGAATTTGTCCTTGCTTGGGTTCTTGTCCTAACTAAAGTCGGTGGCTACTCCATACTCTCAAGGGATGATACTAATATATTGTGTTGCTTTGGTCCCCCGTTGATCACAAATTGAAAAACGGATTTCAATCTTGTATGCAACCTAAAGGATTCTCCATTAATCCAAACATGAGCCATAATTTTGGGTTATTACTATTGTATGACGTTCATCCTCTTAATCCCCTATTAATTGATAAAAGGTAGGAGTCGCAAGCAAAATTTCACTAGTTCGAGCGCAATCTCAAAATATGAGGTGCTCACAATATTCAAATTTTTAAATACATCAATTATATGCAAAGGTTAATAAGTGGAAATTAGATTGAATAGTCATTATCTCTTTAATCCATCCCTGGCCTACAAACATCATCTTCACCATTGCTAAAAACATGTTTTTTAATCTGATGTTGATTAGTAGGTATACTTAAAATCAATTTTCAATTTTTCAATATAATTGATAAAATTATAACTTTTAGGTATAATTAAAAAATTGTGCAAAGATTTAGATTTTTTGGCGGGTTTTAACCCATTTTAAACTATGTGCATAATTTTATTAATTATTTATAATAATTTTTATTGTTATTTTAGATAATTTTATCAATACTATAAAATTTGATTGAGAAATTGCTTTCATTTATTGTTTGATTTATTTATCAACTTATAATAAACTATTTGTAAAAATACAATTATATTTTTATCAACTTTAAAGAAAATATTTTTTAAAATAGACCTAATTACTAAAAAAGTCCTGAACTTTTCAAATCTATCATTTACTTCATTTCTTTAACAAAATGTACCCAAACTTCAATTTTTCTTTTCAAATCTATCCTCAAACTAAAATCTAATCCTTCAAAATAGATAAATGATCATTTTAATCCTTGAACTTTTTAAAAAAAGTTTGGTTAAATCCAAAAAGAAAAAACTAAAAATTATATTAATTTAATTTAATTTAATTCACTCTCAATATATAAAAATCTAACCAAATCAAATTAAATATATCTATTCTAAGTGATTGAAATATAATTTATTTAGATAAATAATTTATTATAAAATTTTACTATAAAATATCATTATTAATTCATAATTCAAAGTGAAACTTAGACAATCATAATTTATACAATGATAACTAGTTAATACCTTTTTTTATGTATACATTAAATATTTAAAACTTATTTCTTACAAATAATCAAATTATCCCTTCATATTAATGAGTAATTTCTTATGAGAAAAATAAATTTATTAAAATATATAATAGTTAAATGTTAAAATATCAAAAATAAAAATTAAATAAAAAATATATAAAATCTCATTTAACTTTTTTTAATATAAACAATATTTTTTCTACTTTTGCATTGTGTCAATGTTTTTATAATAATATAGAAGTTAATAACTTTTTTACAATATTTCTTTAGTATAAAAAATACTCCACTTTTTTTAAAAAAGTATATTATATAATATAAAAATTCAATTCACTTTAATTTTTTAAGACTAGTTAATCTATTATTTTATATAAATATTTATTTTATTATAAAATTTAATCAATTTAGACTTAATCTATTATTTATTCTTAAAATTTAAATACAATAAATTAACTTTGTATTTTTATATAGAAAAGTATTTTGTCTAATTTTTCTATTAAATGAGAATTAAATATTTAATTATTGTACACTTGTAGTACTTTTATCTCCTATTTATTACCTTAGTTTTATTTTTTTTATTTTTACTATTTGTATGATTTGCACTTATTCATTTTACTTTTTTTCCAATTTTAACTTGATTTACTATTATTTAAGATATTTTATGCAATTTATTTACTTTAAAAAATAATTTTTGACTATCATTTATGTCTATCAATCTTAAAGTTTTATAAATAAATAGACAATATTTAATCAATAATTTTAATTTTAAAATATACTATATATACTCAACTTTAAAAATTTTTTAAATTTATCACTGAGTATATTTGTACACTTGTGAGGTTAATTTATTTTTAACCCCTTATATATTTGAATAATTTAACATTTAACTATTTTATATTTTTAGTAAATTTATTTTTCTCTTAAAAAATGACACATTAATATAAAGAGATAATTTGATTATTTGTAACAAATAAGTTTCAGTTGTTCAATATGTACTAAAAAAAAAAGTGATAACTATTTGCTATTGCATTATTTTTTAAAAAAATTATAATTATCTAAGTTTTCAATTTTGAATTTTGCATTATATAAGTACACTTGTGAGGTTAATTTATTTTTAACCCCTTATATATTTGAATAATTTAGCATTTAACTATTTTATATTTTTAATAAATTTATTTTTCTCTTAAGAAATGACACATTAATATAAAGAGATAATTTGATTATTTGTAACAAATAAGTTTCAGTTGTTTAATATGTACTAAAAAAAAAGCGATAACTATTTACTATTGCATTATTTTTAACAAAATTATAATTATCTAAGTTTTCAATTTTGAATTTTGAATTATTATTTTTTAAAAAAATTATAATTATCTAAGGTTTCAATTTTGAATTATGAGTTAATAATATTCTACAAGAAAATTTTATAATAAATTATTTATCTAAATAAGTTATATTTCAATTACTTAGAATATGTATGTTCAATTCGATTTGATTAGATTTTCATATATTAAAAGTGAATCAAATCAAATTAAATAAGATTTTATATAACGTTTAATTACTTTTTCTCTTTTTCAAGTTTAATCAAACTTTTTAAAAAAAAAAGTTTAAGGATCAAAATGATCTTTTATCTATTTTTTTTTATAATCAGATATTGATCTGACTATAGATTTTAAAAGAAAATTAAAAGTTGAGCACTTTTAAAAAAAATGAAGTAAGAATAGATTTAAAAAGCATGATAAAGTACATGACCTTTTTGTTAATTAAAACTTTAAGATATAATAATATCCTTATCATATGAATAAATGAAATCATTTTAAGAAAATATTTGAGACATTTTAAATAATTCTATAACCTTATTTTGAGAAATTTATTTCCTTAACTTTAAAAATGTTAAATGGTCAAAAGAAAATTCAGCTTCGTTTTTTAACTTCAAAATTTTCATGTCCAACAAAAAGAATTTATAGATCTCTGAAATGTTGAACTTAAATTTTGGAAAAAAAATATTATTCTATAAAATTAAATCTAATTCTGTGATTTTAAAACAAAAAAGATAAATGATTGAATTAATCATCCATTCATTTGAAAATAGGGGTGCAAGAGAACAAGTATATTACATAAATAATTCATTAACAAGTTTGATAAAAGCTCATTTATATTCATTATGAAGTTAGTGAATGAGTTTGAACAAAAATTTAAAGATTGAATGATAAATGACCAAACATAAACACATATGAGTTTAACTTGTTAATCTTCTTAAACATGCTCATATAATATTCATGAACATATTTATTTTTTGAGCTTGTTTAATGCTTGTTTATGTTTATTTATCTATGACAATCATTATCAATCAATTAAATTTAGACTTTGAAAATTAACAATTTTAGCAATAAATATGGATGCACAAAATAAAACTAATATAGCCTATAACTTATCATCAAATACAATATAAAAGTATATGTTATATCTATAATATTGTCAAGTTGTAAATAAAAAGAAATTCATTAGCACATATCATAACTTGATAAAGAAAAAAGATTATAAAGGATGTGAAAACTTTATCTCATATTATTCATAAATAGTTTTTAAAAAAATTATTCTTTATATAAATGGGAAGACTATTTCCTTTTATTTTATTCAGAGATAACTAAGTTAGTAGGCATGACTATAAGGTTACAATTATAGATATTTTTCAATAATATTAGTTCTATATTAATTTATATAGTCCATAAATATTTTTTATAAATAAGAGATTTTAAAATCTATTAAGAGATGAGCTCGATAAGAAGTTTGAATTTGACAAAAACTCGCCAAATTTGACTAAATTAAAATTTAAATGTAGAACATAAAAACTCGATAAAAAATTTATAACCATATAAAATGATGATACAATAATGATTTTTTCATAACCATATAAAATGATGATAAATAATGAAGCCAACGGTGATGTGCTTTGCAAAAACATCTTTTCCCTATTGTGGCTTCCAAATATATGCTCAACAAAACGACCAAAACACCCCTCCTTTCGAATTTAGTACTCACTGCATGCACAATAGTACAGCAAATAATATGACATTCAAATAACACAAGCATAACGTAAAATTTGAGTAATAACAAGAAAAGAAAAGCCCCAAAGATATATTATATACGATGATATGTCTTGCAGTGATTGATGTGGGTACTACTACTAGAACAGATTTACCCAATTTTCACCACTCGATAATTAAACACATATAGTGTTGCCTTGGCGTTAATTGGCTTTGGTCAAGTCACTGCATGTTAAATGTATTAGGTTGTTTAGCTTGTGCAAGCATTTGAACAACCTCTCTCATGGTTGGCCTCTCCACATTGTGTTCTTGAACACATAGCATGGCCACAAAGAAGACCTGCATTGCCTCATTTAATGGAATATCATTTAATCTTTGATCCAAGATCGCAACCACCTTTTCTTTGCTGGAATTGGTTTGAATCTTAGTCCATTGAACAATGTCAAGTCCATCTTCTCCAAAATCACCAACTGGCCTCCGCCCTGTGATTAACTCTAGAAGTACTACTCCAAAGCTATAAACATCACTCTTTTCATCTACCTTCAAAGTGTATGCGTACTCTATAACAAGAAATTTTATAAAATAAATTTGGATTTTTAGTCGAATTAGAATAACACAAATTAATAATAATAATGATGATGATGATGTGCACTCACATATGTACTGAAAAAGAGTGTAACTTTCAGTAACCTATGCCCTATTGTTTTAGCTAATCTCCCAAGGTAAAGTAACCAAAAATTACGTGTAAAAAGGCAATGCAACTTGTGCTTTATGTCCGCATTATATACCATATATTTCTCTTCATGTCTGGGGCTTAGGGAAAGCAAAGGTTAGATCCCAAATAAGATTCTCAAGGTGGTATGCTTGGAATTTTGTGGATTTTGTTATTGTTCTGGTAATGGGTTTGGGTCAAAAAGGTTGCTTGTCATTGGTGTGGTTGAATTGCCCGCTGCTTTAATGGTTTCCAAGACATGCATAAAAAGCTCATACCCCGCCCCTATCTTAAGTTTGTGTGTAATAAAGCTAAGAGGGAAAAAGCAAAAGAGGGAATAATTTTCCTTTGAGTTAGTGGTGAAGCCTTTAACATTCTTGGACTCCACATGCCTCTTGCATACTACTTTGGTCCAAGCGAACAAAAAAATAATAAAAAAGAGAGAGAAAAAACGTAAATATAGTCTATTTATTTTATTTGCCATCCAAATACATAAATGAATAAGATAAACAACATTTAAAATCAATCATTAAACCTACATCTAGGGGATTTAATCATTTTACTAAGTCAAAGGACAAAATATTAAAGAAAATATTTTTCATTAGTGAAACAATCAAGTACTTTTGTTGTCGCGATCTTTGGAGCGATATGACTAATTATTAATAATTAAATATTTATTTTATGATGCAAGAAATTAAAATTTAAATTCTTGAAAAAAAAACCTTTTCTCTTTTAATAATTTTTAATTTTTGAAAAATGTCTAAAAAGTTAGAAGTCAAAGCAAGTTTAGGAGTAAAATAAGCACTAAATTAATTACCTGGAGCGATGTAGCCGTAGGAGCCGGCAATTGCAGACATGCATTCTGATGTTCCAGTATTTTGCAAGAACTTGGCAAGTCCAAAATCAGCTACATGAGCCTCAAATTCTGAGTTGAGCAAAATATTATTGGACTTGACATCTCTGTGGATGATTAGAGGTGAACAGTCATGGTGCAAATAACATAGCCCTTTTGCTGCTTCAATGGCAATTTTA